>VZTU01009374.1:30136-44595 GCA_013400835.1 Zapornia atra
CGGCTGCGGCGGGGATGCCGCACGGGGGAAGCAGGACAGGGCATCAGCCTTGTCATCTCTGCTGTGTCCCCGGAATCACCCAGCAGCTTCGCCAATGTTCGATGTTGGGCCATAGAAAGAGCAAGATGTAAATAACGCCACAGACTCACAGGATGGCTGGGTGGGAAAAGGCCTCGGACATCCTCGAGTCCAACCGTTCCTGTCCTGTGCTCAACCATATCCCTAAGTACCTCATCTACCTGTCTGTTAAACACATCCAGGGATGGTGACTCAACCCCCTCCCTGGGCAGCCTGTTCCACAGCCCCACAACTCTTTCAGGGAAGAACTTTTCCCTCCCATCTGAGCTGACCCTGCCCTGGCACAGCTTGAGGCCATTGCCCCTTGTCCTATCTCCTGTCCCCTGGCTGAAGAGACCATCGCCCACCTCTCTGCACCCTCCTGTCAGGTATTGTAGGCAGTGATAGTCTCCCCTCAGCCTCCTCCAGGCTGAACACCCCCAGCTCCCTCAGCCACTCCTCAGAGGATTTGCCCTCCAGCCCCTTCACCAGCCTGGTTGCCCTTCTCTGGACTCGCTCCAGGACCTCAATGTCCTTCTGATGGTGAGGAGCCCAGAGCTGGACCCAGCACTTGAGGTGCAGCCTCACCAATGCTGAGTACAGGGGCACAATCACCTCCCCAGACCTACTGGCCACACTGTGTCTGACACAAGCCTGGATGCTATTGGCCTTCCTGGCCACCTGAGCACATTGCTGGCTCATTCAGTTGGCAGTCACCCAACAGTCCCAGGTCCTTCTCTGCCTGACAGCTCTCCAGCCAGTCTCCCCCCAGCCTGTAGCACTGCACAGGGTTGTTATGTCCCATGTGCAGGACGCTGCACTTGGCCTTGTTGAACCTCATCCCGTTGGTCTCAGCCCATCAGTCCAGCCTGTCCAGATCCCTCTGAAGAGCCTCAAGCAGATTGAAGCTTCCTTCCAGCTTAGTGTCATCCGCAGATTTACTGAGGGAACATTCAATCCCTTCATCCAGGTCACTGATAAAGATGTTGAACAGGACTGGACCCAGATGACCTGATGTTTCCAGGCATGCTTAGCACAGTCTTCAAGCATGTCTCCAAGGAGAGGGGAAGGGTGCCCCGGCACAGAGGAGCATGACAGATCTGTCCTTAGTTAGATGGCAGGGCACACAAGCAGCAGTTATGTCTGTGATGCTGTGTGGCTAGAAGTAGGCAGGGGCAGCCACAATTTTGTGGTGTCTTAGGAACAAGGTGAATTGGAGGGGGCTAAAGGGTCCAAAGGACAGCCAGGGTGGTGATCAAGGGGCTGGTGAACCTGCCCATTGAGGAAAGACTGAAAGAGTTTGGTCTCTTCTCCCTCAGCACAGTGTTCCCTGTATTTTAAAGGTGTCTACAAAGGGGATGGTGACTCTCTTTTCACCCAGAGCCATGTGGAGCAGACAAAGGGCAACAGGCACAGGTTGCTCTGGGAGCAATATCAGAAATATTTTTTACAGTGAGAACTACCACTCAGTGGAACAGCTTCCCCAGGGATGTGGTGGGGGACACATCTCTAGGGCATTTCAAGACATGATGGGATAGGGTGGGGTGCTTGCTAATCTCATCTAGGCTGTTTCCCATCAAAAGCTGGACCAGATGATCCCTCAAGGTCCCTTCCAGCCTGGGCTGTTCCCTAAGACCATCCTTGATAAAACCATTACAATTCTAATGACAGAAGTCCTGTAGTCTTTGTTGGTTTGAGGTTTTAGCTACACTATAACCATTTTTTTTACCTTGGTCTCCTTTGTTGTGACTTAAGCCAGTTACCTCTTCTTCCACCCTTGGTAGATACAAAGAGTCAACCTGTCTCCTCCTTAAAGCAGCCTTATGTCTATTTGAAGGCCTCATTGGTATCTGTTCTTCTAGGCTAAGCTTGGTTAAGATCATAACCAAGAGAAGCTGTGCCTGCTCCTGGATCCCAGGCAGGGTTTAAGGCCGGGTTGGATGGGGCTTTGGGCACCCTGGGCTAGTGGAGGGTGTCCCTGCCCATGGCAGGGGTTTGGAACCAGATGGGCTTTGAGGTCCCTTCCAACCCAAACCAGTCTGGGATTCTATGATAAATGTGATCATAGATCCTATTTTCTACACTTTTTTGCCTTCACAAACATTGATTGTATCAATTCTTACCAAGGTTATAAATGCAAGAGGTCTCAAAGAGTCCCCTCACACCTACAGCAGAACTGCCCTGGGGTCAGTGGTGTGACCACTGATTTTCCTTGGGGTGAAATCTAGGATAGGAATAGAATGAGCACAAGCCTAGGTAAAGGATGAAACCAAGCTTAGTTAGCAATGATTCAAATCCATTAGCATAAAGACAAAACTTCAGGTCTTTAGAATTTGGGGATTTTGTGGGGAAGCTGTCAGTAAAGAAAGCACTTCTGTATCATTCAGTGAGCTTTGAAAAGGTAGTTATTTAACATCCAAGAGATTGTTGTCCTTTAGCTGGAAGGAATCCATGTTCTGAGAAATAAAGGAAGTACAATCATAATCAAATTAGCCATTATGATTTTCAAAGCAATTAAAACAAAGCCAATAGCCATGTCCAGTATAAAAATAAACCTTCAAATACCAAGATTTTTAAAACACAACATAGGACCCAACTTGTACTCTGTAAAGGAGAATTTGCACCAAGGTCCCAGACTGTCACTTCAGTAGCGCTTCCTTCCCATCAAATTATGATGGGTTTTCCCTGTTCTTCCAGAAGCTTAGGTATTTATGGATAGTATCATAAGAATAATAAATGTCATAAGAACTGGATTAAAATAATGTGGCCTGAGAGAGTACCGCATGTCCTTAGATTATAAACTCCTCCCATCAACAATGGTATTTTTACTTTTCATTGATCCTTGACCATAGCACTGGTTTCCTTCAGAAAAAATAATAAATAACAGAATCACAGAATCACAGGGGTTGGAAGGGACCTCCAGGGATCATCAGGTCCAACCCCCTGCCAAAGCAGGCTCCCTAGGACAGGTCACACAGGGAGGCATCCAGATGGGTTTGGAATATCTCCAGAGAAGGAGACTCCACAACCCCCTGGGCAGCCTGTCCCAGGGCTCTGTCACCCTCACCATGAAAAAGTTCTTCCACATATTGGTGTGGAGCTTCCTGTGCTCCAACTTGAGGCCATAAAACAGTAATAAATACGTTAGCAAAAGAGTAGGCTGCCTACTGGAGAGGAGAGAGTGAGGGAACACCAAAATCCTTCTTTTTAATCTAAGTTCTGGTATGGACAGTGAGAAAGAGCTTTTGCCTTTTGGGTTTTTTTAAGGATCCAAATTTAATTGGAGCGCGTGTTAACGCAGTTGTCAGGGTTTCCATTGGCAACTGTGCTTATGTGACCTGTTCCCATTTCACTGAGAGACCAATATCCACATGTCCATGAGAGAGATTTGGGATTACTCATTTTTCTTAGCTTGAGTGAGGTTAGCTCAGCCCTCAGACCTGGTTCTCTGAACTTATCTAAGAGTCAGCAACACTGAAAGGGTAAAATTCCCTCTTTTAAATCGTACCATTATCCCCTAAAGCCCAAGTAAACAGAGGCTCTTGAAGTGCTGTTTAATTTGGCTGACAACCAAAGGAGATCCTTTCGTCAGCCCACGCACTTCTTCCTGTCCCTCTGGTAGTCCATGACTTAGTCTCCATGGCCCAAGTTTTGTCTTAACAAACAAATAATTTTAATAATTGCTTCCTCCCATTCCCCATCGACAGTGGCCCTTTGCTACCACCAGGTGAACAGGAACTTGTAGAAGAAGTCATGCGATTTGAAGCGAAACCCTTTTTCAGCAACGTGGGGCTGAAAGGAGATTTTATACCCTTTGGCTTCCACGTCCATTTGGATGCAGTCCAGCAGGTCAGAAATACTTGGCGCTGCTTTCCAGGGGCCAAACTTCACCACAGATTTTTTATCCATGTCCAAGCTGTTCAAGGCATCCTGACACCTGGCTGCGTCCTCCTCCGTTCTGACCACGCACACGATGACGCTGGACTGACGGGAGGCGACGGCTTCCGCCCTCGCGATGCGGATCATCAGCTCGATGTTCTCGCTGTAGTTGGGCACACGAGCCAGAAACTGCTTCCTTGCCACCAGCTCCCCAAAGATTTGAGGGGAATCCTCAAGCTGCTTGATCAGAGGCTCGATGTCGTAGAACAAGGCCTCCTTGTAGACATCCTGGATGCACTGGGTGGGCACTTGGTTGCTGCGGAGGTACTCCAAAATGTACTTGAAATAGGTGCCTGGCCTGTCAATGAAGAACCTCCCTTCGGAGTCTGTCCTGAGTTTGGGCTGGCCGGTGAACATCTCTGCCAGCTTGGAGCCAGGGTGTTTCTTTAAGGTGCTCAGCGTTGTCGTGTACATCTCCCCACCGACATTTAACTCCACGATTGGTGACAGCTGCAGATATCACAAGGGGACAAAAAGCCACACGTGTTACACATCTGAGGCCACCGGTGTGGAAGTGTCAAAAAGGAAAACAAAGGTGAAAAGAGTGGTATGAGCCCCCAACTCCTGGGGGAACACCCACCCCATTTATTGCTAGAAGCAAATGCAGGATGTTTACACATCCCTCATAACAAGAGCAGCAGAGACTTGGACACCTCTACATGGCTGAGTCCTTACCACATGTTTTGGAAATAGGAAAGTGTCATTTTGCCAGTGTGGAAGAGGGGTGAGAAGTATCATAGAATCACAGAATCGTAGGGGTTGGAAGGGACCTCCAGAGATCATCGGGTCCAACCCCCCTGCCAAAGCAGGGTCCCTAGGACAGGTCACACAGGTCGGTGTCCAGACGGGTCTGGAATACCTCCAGAGGAAGAGACTCCACACCCCCCTGGGCAGCCTGTCCCAGGGCTCTGACACCCTCACTGTGAAAAAGTTCTTCCACATATTGGTGCAGAACGTCCTGTGCTCCAACTTGAGGCCATTGCCCCTTGTCCTGTCCCCACAACCCACTGAGAAGAGGCTGGCCATTTTCCCCTGTGTCCCACTCTTTAGATATTTATAAACATTGATCAGATCCTTTCTCAGTCTTCTTTTCTCCAGGCTGAACAGCCCCTGGTCACTCAGCCTTTCCTTGTAGGGGAGATGCTCCAGTCCTTTAATCATCTAAATCATCACCTATCCTGCCAAGAGAAGCTGCCAGTGACCACAGGATTAGATGTCCATCTCCTAAGTCCCACACAAGTATTATCCTTGTAGATAGGCTCCTGTCCTTCCAGTGAGAGCGACCTGATCTCTCGCCCTCCCCATGTGCAGAGGGACAAGTGCCCAAGCTCAAAGCTGTACAGCTCTTTTCCTCTCACCTGAGCTGATGTTCTCTCTTTAGAGAGGAACAAAAAAACCCTCTTTGAAACTTTGAAAATGGGTGGAATTGACTTCCACTCATCTGGGAGTTTAGAATAACTCCTGAAGCAAGACACAAAATCCAGCATGTCAGACAGAGTTGAAGGGCAGAAGCACTTTTGCAAAGCACTTAAAAAACCTAGGATAGTTTTAGCTAGGAAGTAAAAGAACTATTTCCTGACACTGACATGGATATAAGATGGAAGAATGTAAAGTTTGGACCTTTCTTTGTGTTTTATTTCACCACGGCTACCTGAAACACATCAGAGGAGGCCCAAAAGCCTGGAAAGCTGGACCTGGTGTCCAGTCTGACCTTCCCAATGGTTCAGTACTGAGGAATTTCAAAGACTCCCTTTGTGCTCAGTCATTCTTTATAGTACTCAGCAGAGGAACAGGAGAGGGAAGGAAGGAGGCAGCTCTTTTCCCTCCTGCCGTCACTGCTGTGATGCAAGTCACATGCCCAGCCAGCACCGCACCTGCCATTGGGAAGGGGTGAGTCAATAAACAACCCTTTTTTTTTTTCCAGGAGCTCACCTGCTCACTCTTGGATCAGATCAGGCCAGGATCTGCTTCAGAGCTGCTAGTCACATGCCTCAAGTGAAGCGTGGACTTCAGTGCTTAGCTGGATCCCACAAGTATAGACCCGTGGGATGACGTGAGATGATCTCACTGCTGACACCAAGAAGAGGGGGAGCTCCCTCTGCCCTCTCCCCTTTCCATCCTCACACCTACCTATGTGCTTATGTAGCTCACCTCATACCATCTCTGTTTCTCCACCTTGTTGAGCTGAGGTTCACAAAGGATTTAACAAGCACCAGAGCTGGCAAAAGGAAGGGACAAGGAACAGACAACCTGGAGCAGAGGGACACCTTCCCTTTAAACAGCAGCAAGCTACCAGGTTTAGCAGAGATGAGCTCACAGCCTTGGCATGCCAGGGAAACAACAGAACATTCAGGCTAAAGACCCAGCTGGAATATTGCTTTGCCCTTGCGTGGGTGGCTTCATCTCCAGGGCAATCGCTTACACTAGGGCGAAGGAGCTGTAAAAATGACTCTGTCTGAGACTATCTTGTGATTTCCACCCACTGAACAACATAGCCCCAAGTTGTTCCTGTAGTAAATTTGCCCTCAGTTAGTCCAAATGCTAGCAACAGCTTTCCCCAGGAGGAATCTTTGATAGAAAGGTCTCATGCCTTTGAGCACTTGCTCTTTTTTTCAGATGGCAGGTCAGATGCTTCGTGCTGTTTGCCACTAATACAAACAGATAACCTGACCTTCATTAATACAGCATCCCAACTAACCTTATGTTGTCAGATCTTGATTAATGGGTTTTCCCTGGGAACAATCTAGTTCCCATCAGGCTGGGAGTACTGGCACCATCTGATTCCCACCTCTGTAATTAGCCATCGAGGTAACGCTTAGGAAGTCATTCCACTTACCTCTACTCAACTTTATTAATCCATAAAACAGTTACCCCTTTGGGAAAGCATTTTGCAACCTTCACCTGAAAGGTGCAACACAAGAAGGTTGGATTTTTTTAAAGACAGAGGGGTCTAAGGGAGAGGATGTACAGCTACCACAGAGAAGACAAACCAGTTAGCAATAGGCTAGGGGCACAGGAGATGAAAGGGAAAACATCATCTGATCTTGTCACTGATTTCTGCCTAGTGGTTCCTGTACTAGGAATCTGGCTGCACTTCTCATTACCTGACTCTGGTTTCACTGGGTGTGTAGTGTAGTTGTAATAAATTTGTTTCCTTTATTCTGTGTTGAGTCTGTTCTGCCCATGACGCTCATTGCAGAATGATCTTTCCCTGCCCTTATCTTGACTCCTAAGCCTCTCAATATATATTTTCTCCCCTTTCCAGCTGAAAAGGGGAGTGATAGAGCAGCTTTGGTAGGTTTCTGGCCTCCAGCGAGGGACAAACCACCACAGTAGTACACTGCTTGTCTTGAGATTGCCATTAATTTTCCTTAGAGCAAGAAAAACTACTGCTCCCAGCTGCACGTCTACAGCACAGGGCATCTTTTGCATCACTGGAGACTAAGAACTGTTGAAAAACCCCCAAACACACAGCAGACTTTTATTTAGGGGTCTGACTGATTAAAGTTCAGGCTAAATTAATTCCACCTCATGTCAAAGAAGAAGAACTGCTCTTATTTACTGGTTATTTGCCGTTGCTGGGTCTTGCATGCCTGTGAGGGACACAGCA
Source organism: Zapornia atra (assembly GCA_013400835.1). Taxonomy (NCBI): domain Eukaryota; kingdom Metazoa; phylum Chordata; class Aves; order Gruiformes; family Rallidae; genus Zapornia; species Zapornia atra. The sequence continues at coordinate 37,743 of VZTU01009374.1, forward strand.
AACAGGAGCAAACAGGCCAGGGTCAGGCACAGTTTTTACCTAGAGTTGTCTTCTCGGCCACATACCTGGCAAGCCTTGGTGCCTTCAGAATAACAGAGTGGGGACACACACACCCTCCAAACATAGCCCAAAGGGGATGCTTTGATCCCACAGGAGGAAACAATGCCCCCAAGCCCATACCTTACTCACCGTATGCAGGCTGCCGGTGACTTGCTTCCCAAGGGGCTTGTGCTCGGATGAAATACTCATCTCCCCCCGGAACTGTGGCGAGAAGAAGGGAGGTGGCGGCTCAGCAGTGTGGGAAAACCAGCTGCTCAGTGCTCCAGTCCTGCCCCTCACACAGGATGGCTCCCTGCTGCGCTCCAACCCTCTTTCACTTGCTTGTTTCTTCAGTGGATCAGGTTTTTTCCCAAGCTCCCAGCCTAGCCACTGCTCCAGAGGCTCCAGTTTGCTCCTGGTACAAGTTGCAGGTGAAGGGAGAGGGGAGGGATCAGCCTGAAAGCGGAAGTATTTGCTCATTAGTTTTCTGGCAACCATGGAGGTGCAGGGTGGATTTGGGCTGGCTGCCAGCACACACCTCCTGTAATACTATCTGTGCCGTGACTAAGAGCCAAACAATCCTTTTCCAAAGGAGGCCCAGTGCACAGAGTGCCTCTGAGGAACCCTGCGACGGCATGTGCCTGCAAGACCAGACTGCCTCTGCCTCATGAACTGGTTGTATCAAAACCAGTAAGCATTTTCACAGCTTCTCTGGCCTCTTTTAAAGCATGGTTTATCCCAAACAGTCTCACCGATCCCATTTGTCGTACCCATCGATGTCAGATCAGGATGTCTACCATCTGTCCAAGGTGGTGGCATTTTCTTCCTTGTCAATACAATCTCTGGGCACTGAGTAATTTGTGCAAAGCAAACAACACCAAACCTGAATCTCTGCTTGAGCCTGAACGATTCTTTTCAATTAGTCCTAAATATTTGGTTAGTATCTTTGCATGACTTTTTTTAATGGCAGGACAAGGGGGAATAATGGCAGGATAAAGGGAATGGATTTAAGCTAAAGGAGGGAAAGGTTTAGATGAGATATTAGGGGGAAGTTGTTTCCAGAGAGAGTGGTGAGGTGCTACCTAGAGAGGTGGTGGATGCCCCGTTCCTGGAGGTGTTGAAGGCCAGGTTGGATGGGGCCCTGGGCAACCTTGTCTAGATCCAGACCTCGAGGTTGGTGTCCCTGCCTGTGACAGGATGGTTGGAACTGTGTGATCCTTGGGGTCCCTTCCAACCCAGACCAATCTATGATTCTATGACATTGTTTCCTAATATCCAAGGATCACAGATTTGGTGCTAATGGGTCTGCTTCTTGCAGCATCGAAACACAAAGATGTCTGTGTTCATTATAATTTTTAATTGCAGTGGCTCATATCAGAATGAGCCTAAATAACCTTTCTGTATCAGTACCTCAGGCCTGCAGAGTCTCCTTGATTTTATTCTAAGTGTTTCTGAGTGCATTGATGCTTTCAAATTTGTCTTCAGGCCACTCATCACTTCTGTTTCTTTGCTCCATCACAGTGGCGAAATTGCCATGGGCGTGATTGTCCCAAGCTGGAAGTCCATGGGACAATATCAGCTGATACAGATGGATAAAAACATCCATGGTTTAGGGCACGTGAGGCTCTCTCAGGTCTTCCAGCTTCTGTTTCAGCTTGCTTGGGGTTTTTATTTTCATTTTTCTCCAGTTTCTGTTGTTCTGATAAAGGTGTTACCTCCTCTACCAACCTTGCCTCACTCTCATTTCAAGCTGCTCTCCAATACCAGCAACCAAAGGGAGAATCTCAGCCAGATGCAGCGCTTCCTAAAATTCTTCCTGGGGTGATTTTGATGATGAAACCCAACAGTGTGATATATAATGAAACCATTTGCACAGAATTTGCATTATGCTCATGGATACCAGCTTTGCTGGTTTTGCATCCTCCAGGGATTTCACTGGATCTATATCCTCTCAGAAGACGACATTGATCTGACCAGAAGGTTGAGGCACAGAGCAAAAAGAGTTATAATTTGCATTGATTCACTCACCTTGAGAACAAAGCCAGTCCTTACACAAGGCTCCATCAGAGCTGGGCCCAGATTCTCTTGAATGCTTTGTTGGGGGTTGGAACTAGATGATCTTTGAGGTCCCTTCCAACCCAAAGTGTTCTATGATTTGTGCATTTGGGTGAACCTCTTATTGAACTCAAGTTACATTTTGCTCCTGCTGCTCTGAAGCATCCTGTGGGATCCTGAGGGATCCTAAAGTAAAAACCTGTGTCTGAGTTATATCTGCTGCTTTGAGTTGAATTTTCTCTTTGCCAGATCAAAAGAACTAGCAGTTCTAGTAGTGCTGGATGCAGTAGTGAGGTCTGCTTGGGAGCCCAGGTTTTGTGACTTGTAAGAAGTTTATAAAACATGTTTGTTATAAAGCAAGGAGAGATTGATAATAGGAAGGTTCCTTACTGAGAGGGGGATTGGGCACTGGCAGAGGCTCCCCAGGGAGGTGGTCACAGCTCCGAGGTGGGCTGAGGGCAAGAAGTGTCTGGACGATGCGCTCAGTGCCCTGCTCTGACTTGGCTGGGCCTGTGTGGAGCCAGGGGTTGGGCTCCATGGTCCTTATGGGTCCCTGCCAGATCAGGAGATTCTGTGATGCTATGATTCCATGAAAAGCAAAACCATCAGCAGTTTGCTTTAGCTCTGCTCAGGAATTGCACTGGTGCAGCTGGGATGGTGGCTCTGCAATCCAGGAGCCACTCCTAAATCAAACAGCAATGTGCTGTGCAAACACTATCAGCATTTCTACTCGCTGCCTTCCAGACATGAATCAACTCCACCCACCTTCACAGACCAGGGGAAGTCACACAGAATTGGGGGGGTTGGAAGGGACCTCCAGAGATCATCGAGTCCAGACCCCACTGTGACCTGAACATGATGCTGGCAGCTTGTATCAAGATCTGAGCTGCCTCTGGACAGGCCCAAGACACCATCAAAAGCCAAGGGAGCAAGACACCTCCTGGCCTTCAAGTGCATGCACCATTCCAGGTGGGTGAATCTGCAGGATATAGACTTAAACAACCCACGTTGCCATCAGTTACAACAACCCAATAGGTCCATCAGTGTCCACATTCCTGAGAAACCACATTATTCTCCTGATCACAGAATCATTGGGATTGGAAGGGACCTCCAGAGATCATCGGGTCCAACCCCTCTGCCACAGCAGGGTCCCTAGGACAGGTCGCACAGGTCAGTGTCCAGATGTGGCTGGAATATCTCCAGAGAAGGAGACTCCACACCCCTCTGGGCAGCCTGTCCCAGGGCTCTGTCACCCTCACTGGGAAAAAGTTCTTCCACATATTGGTGCAGAACTTCTTGTGCTCCAACTTGAGGCCATCACCCCTTGTCCTGTCCCCACAGACCACTGAGAAGAGGCTGGCCATTTCCCCCTGTGTCCCACACTTCAGATATTTATACACATTGATCCGATCCCCTCTCAGTCTTCTTTTCTTCAGGCTGAACAGCCCCAGGTCACTCAGCCTTTCCTCACAGGGGAGATGCTCCAGGCCTTTAATCATCTTTGTAGCCCTCCTCTGGACTCTCTCCAGGAGATCCCTGTCTTTTTTATACCAGGAGGCATATGTGGGAGTCCTTTTTATTTGCACTGTGTTTTGGTGCATTAGAGTGATCGTGTAGCATGTTTTAAGGTCATTCATTTAGACACAAGGGGAAGTAAGTTTTTTTTTCATAAAGAAATTACTAGATATTTTTCTAATCACTTCTTAGATGTGATTAGATATTAGCACACAGGAGAGAAAATAAGACCAGGAGAGCTGGAGATGCTGCAGTGTTTTGCTGCACCCATCCAAGACACACAAACTTGCCCAGTTATAAAGCTTTAATACTAAGCATGTACCTCAAACTGGCAATGCCTCGCTGCCTCCCCCCCCTGCCTCCCCCCCACTGGCATCCTCAGAGCTGTGGTTGGGCAAGATGTGGGAGTTTCTCCCAGACCTCTGTCTGATTGGTAGGGGGGCTACAAACAGACCTGGGTTTTCCAGCCCTTGAGTCTTTCCCCATAGCCCCAGCAGAAGAAGCCTGAAGAGCAATAGTGGGACCACCAGGCTCAAGTTATCCTCCTTAGAATGCTAGAATGTGGTAAGTTGGAAGGGACCTTTGAAGGACATCTAGTCCACCCCCCCTGCAGTGAGCAAGGACATCTTCACTGGATCAGGTTGCTCAGAGCCCCATCAAGCCTGACCTTGAATGTCTCCAGGGATGGGGCCTCCACCACCTCTCTGGGCAGCCTGTGCCAGTGATCCACATTTTCTAATACCCAACCTAAGTCTCCCCTTTTCTAGTTTAAACCCATCACCCCTCGTCCTATCACTCCATGCCCTTGGGAACAGTTATCCTTGCACTGAAGCATGACCTTGGTGGCCAAGGTCCCTCCATCCTCAGGGGCTGGGGGGCAGTAGCTCTACAGAAGCACCAGCTGTAATAAAACACAGGACACATTTGCACAACACTTTTCATTTCATTCACATTATCAAACAGACCGACTGGAGGGTTTAGGCACACGTGGCAAAAAAGCATCGCTTCAACGTTACAGGTGCCTTCTACAAAGCAATGACACAAGCAGCTCCTTCCAGCCCCTCAGAACCCCCCCTGGGACAGGCATGCAGCGAAGCAGCAAGGTTGCCAGCAGGATCAGCCATGGGGCAGGTTGGATGGTCCAGGCAGTGTCTGGCGGGCAGACAGCCAAGCTCTGCGCTGCTCACGAAGGATGTTCCTTGGTGGGATTGTGGCACAGAAGGAAACAAAGTGCCCTTGGGCTGTGGACAGCAGGTCACCCTGTGGGGATAGCAAACATGGTTTGGCCAGGACATTCTAGTTTCTAGCTGGGTTTCCTCCAAAACAAAGGTGAGCATTGCAAAGTCCCTGTTAACGCTCCCTATTCTTGCTGTCGCTTTGCTAACACTCTCCATGTCACAAGGACCTTGGCCACGAGCCCTGCCTCTGGTTGGGGCACAGGGGTGTCTCCCCAAGGGGTCTCAGAGATGAAAGTCCCACCAGCATGGAGAACTGGTTTGCTTTCCAGACTAGGGGAATATTGAAGTCTCCCAGCTGTTTCAGGTGCCGTCTGTAGACATTTGGCAGGACTGCTCCCTGAAAATGATATGTTGCATTTTACATCAGAGAAAAAGAAGAAACAGCCAGAACACCAGTGTCTGGCAGTTCTTGGGGACCAGAGCTCAGGGTCCTCTGACTCCATGGCCCTTCTCTCCATGGGATCTGCCCAGCAGCACCCAGACATTGCCCATGCTGCAAGCTGGGGAGTCCTGGAGACAGCATGGAGCTCACAAAGTGACCTTTGCTTGGTGGCAGAGCTTGCACTAGTGGGCATTGAGAAAGACAAACCCAGGGGGATGTATCTGTTGAGCAATGAAATGCAGACTCACAACGCCTGGGATTTGAGGCTGTGATGCAAACACTGGAAAACCACCCAGCTAACAGGGAAAAAGGACAAAGTACGTTACCCCTCAGCGAGCTCCTCCTTGGCACTGCACCCCCCAAGCTCTTACCTCAGAGACTGGGGGTGCAGGTTCAAGAGCTGGACTGATTTTCACTGAGGTTGATCTCCTCCAGGATCTGGCTGTACCTGCGAGTGAGGGCTTTAGTATTTTTGGTGAGGTCTGTCAGAACTTGCTGCAAGCCATTGACATGGTGGGACAGGCGTTCTTCCAGGTTGCTGTCTGCACCCTCATCTATGGCTGTATCAGGGTTGGTGACAGTGGGGTTCGGGTCGGTGACAGAGGCCAGGCCTTTCTCCACCATGGGCTTGATGGCCTTGAGGAGCTGGTAGCGCTCGTAGAGGTCCGTGTGGCTGCCCATAGCTGGGGCCTCCCCCTCCTGCTGCGGAAAGACCCCTCGGAGCAGGCTGGGGAACATCACCTCCTGCTCCATCTTCTGGGTGGCTGAGAAGTACTGCTCCATGGCCCTGCTCCTGTGGCTCTGACGGTGCTGAGCTGGGCTCTTCTTGGGGTGCTGCTGCTTCTGCTCCCTGTCCCTGCCTGGGGCTTTTTATGCCGTGCTGGGGTCCGTCCCTCCTCTGCTCTCCTCTGCTGCAGCCCCAGGCTGGATGACTGGCTGGGCTTGTGCAATCTGTCCTGACTCAGACTCCTGTGGCCTTTGCCCAAGCTGGCTGGGGGTCCTGCTGCATCCCCATACCACGAGGAGGACAGCAAGGAGGGGAGGTACATGGAGCTTCTGCCAACCTGTGCCATTCCTGCCACCCTGACAGCTCCAGGAGCCCCAGGATAGCTCATCCAGAACCTTCCCCCAGGTGTGGGCAGGCTGCAGGCAGCACCAGGGAAACGCTACCTTGATTTAGGCAGTTCTGAGGAAAGGAGAAGGTAACCAAGTGATGGGCTTATCCAAGGAGGGGGAGTCCTCCAGGAGCCCTGCCCCAGACAACCTCCTTCTGCAGGTTTGGTGTGGAGGTCTCACACAGCCCAGCCCTGCACAAAGCCCTTGGTAGGAAACCCAGCTGGAAGGAGAAGGTGAGCATGGACAGGTGATGCTGCTCTGAAGGGCATTTGGCCCAAAGCCCCTTATGTTAAATACAAAGATCACCATCAGCGTTCCAACATCCATCCCCCATCTACATTGGTGGGACTTTCTGCTCTGTGCATCATTTCCAAGCACTTTTCTCTAGCGGCTCTTCCCTGGTGGAGCCTCTCGCTGTGCTCTGGGTGCTCTTAACGCACCCCTGCATCAAACAGCCTCTCTCTCCTCAGCTGGAAGATGCTCTAGTCCCTTCATCACCTTCACAGAC
>VZTU01009376.1:316-53011 GCA_013400835.1 Zapornia atra
TTCCGCCGCAGCCCACGGCCGCCCCGCCGGATGCCTATCGCGAGGTGCAGGCGGCCCGGCCAGCGGAAACCCGCGGGGGGGAAGGGGGAGGGACCCCTGCCATCGCCCCCAGTGTCCCCTCTGCAGCTGGATAGGGATGGGGGATGCCTGGCTTCCCTTTCTCCCCCCACCAGCACTGGGAACCAGCCTGTCTCCCCTTTCCCCAGGGCAGGGACACTCCAAAACTCTCCCGAGGGAAGGAGCAGGGCTGGGGCAGCCCAGGGGGTGAAAGGGGTGCCAGGGTGGGGGGCTCTGAAGGCTGTGGGGGGGAGTGAGGCAAGGCCGGGGCTGGCCAGAACAGCCACCACGGGACACCAAAACCACTGGGATTTGCCCAAAGCTGGGATCAGGCTGGGCTGTCAGGCTTTGAGCCTTAGGAGGGGTTTAACTGAGCCCGGCTCAGCTCCCAGCCCCTGGCAGAGGACCAGGCTCAGCACCAGCCCAGCCTGGGGGCTGTGAGCATCCAAAGCTGGCTGACCCCCCCTCCCAGGACACGTGTCTGTCTGGAACCACATTGCTTTGCTTCCAGGCTGCCATCCAGCTGCCAACTGGTCCCAGGGCCCCCCTGTACCCCAACCCTGGGGTGATGAACTCTTGTCCCTTTAGGCTAAGGAAGCAGAGGCTGGTGCCATCGGCTCCCTGGACAGTGATGGGGGGTTAGTGCCACCTCCCTGGAGAAGCAGGGGCAGGGGGAACTGGGACAATGGGGAAAGAGATGGGGGGGGGAACACAACACACCCCCTTCCCCCCAAAAAAAAGCAAGGAGGGCAGAAAGAGCACAATGAAGAGCTGGGGCTGGCAGAGGGGGCAAGGTGGCATCATTCCCCCCCAACCCCCCCAGGAACCACTGTGATGGTCACAGGAAGGGAATGGGGTGCAGGGCCCTGACACCCAACTGCCTCAGGGGTGGCATGAGGGAGAGTGCAGAAGGGGAAGGAGGGGGTGGCCCAGAGGCTCAAATAACACCCTTTAAAAACAAATAAATTAATGGATGGGGCCCTGGGCAACCTTGTGTAGCTCCAGGCCTGGAGGTTGGTGGCCCTGCCTGTGGCAGGGGGGGTTGGAGCTCTGTGATCCTTGGGGTCCCTCCCAGCCCAGACTCTATGATTCTCACACAACCACACTTGGGTTTTTCCACAAATCATTGGTTTATTAGAAAGGTTTCTCCCCCCCCCTCCCCTGCCCCATTTTACAGCATATATATATATTTATATATAGATCTTATGTGACAAAGTTAAATACAGTCTGTTTATGCTTGTTAAGTAACGACAGGTTAATTAGTTTTTAGCACTATCCTGGAAGTCAAACCCCCCCTGACTGCAGCGTGAAGGGTGCTGGAACACACATGTTGGATCTAGAAGCTAAGGAAGCTCAGCACTGCAACGTTAATACTGTGGCTGTTAATTATTTACAGAGATTGAGTCCCTTTGGGGGGGGTTTGACTGTTGTGTTTCAGTCCAGCCCACTCAAATGCAGAGTTTCTTGTTTAAGGAGGGGGGATGCTCAGGGGGTTTGAGCCTGGGAAGATGTGGCCCCTCCCTGCCCTGGTCTTGGTGCTGCGCTTTAGGATGGGATGTGCTCTGTGTCTCCTTCCTGCTGCTCTGAAGTCAGACCCTCCAAAAGGAGCAGGACCTGAGCCTGAAGTACCCAGCTCAGCAGGGCCAGCAGCCCCGGTACAGCGGGAAGGGTGGCTGGAGGAGCCTCTCAGGGTCAGTGTTACCCACAGCCAGCGGATGATGCTGGAACACCCAGAGAAATGCCTTACAGAGCAGCACATGCAGGCACAGCCTGGAGGGATGAAGCCTAAACACCTCTCCCCCTGTGCACAAGGGTGAACAGCCATGGTTACACCACACAGCCAGGCTGGCACCCCGCTCAAGCCTGGTGTGGGGAAAACCAAACCAAAACCTGGGGTGAGGATGACACGCAACCACAATTCCTCCAGCATCCGTTCCTCTAGGCAGCTGCTCAGTGAGGCTGAAGATGCTTTACCATCATCTTCCCAAGGCAAAGCCACCCACCAGCCATTAGCCACCTGTGTGGGACACACACACCTCGTGTCTACTCCGATTCTCCCTGCTCTTTCCCCTCCCTCTCCCACAAACCCCTAACCGTGGGGGATTTTTTTGGATTTTTACATTTTATAGTACATTAAAAACTCCAAAAATACATGGGCTCAATAAAATATACATGCTCCGTCGGTCTGCATCTAGCCTCAACTATAAAGTGGACCTTTACAAGGTGTGTTACTTCACCTACAGCAAATGTATTTACACCAAAGCCACCAGGACAAGTACCACGGAAAGAACCGGCTGTAGAAAATATTATTGCAGTATACTACAAATGTAACCTTCTGTTTGTGTCTGTTTAGAGGAGCTACAAAAAGCAGCATCTTTGTTTTACAGAATTCAGTGCAATTCTTTACATTTCCCCAAAAGAAAAAAAAAAAAAACCCAACCAAAATTCCTATAAATTAAGAAAACCATCGGGCTGCCAGGGAAAGGACACGCTTGACAGAGCCTGGATGCTCCCCAGTTCTCTGTATTGGTTCGATTCCTAATGGGATTTTGTTTCTCTCTCTCATCCCAGTGCCTCTTTCCCAACAGAAGATGGAAGTCAGAGCACTTTTTCTGTCCTCCACGCTGTCTCCAAGAAGAGCACTCAAAGCCCAGAGAGGAATCACCAACCTCCAAACCTCTCCCCAGTCCGGGATATCCAGAAGTCCCCATGGAGGAGAATGCTACTGCGGGATGGAGAGGGGACAGAGCTCCGGGTGCAAGCTCCTCTCTTCAGCTTGAAAATAACATCTTGCTTCCACCTTCGCTGCTCACACTGAGAAACACCAAACCCAACCCACCCCAAAGCTCTGAGCACACAGCGACAGGGTGCCAAGAAATCACCCAGCCCGAGCAGCACTGCCCTTCCATCGGTCCCCTCGCCAGCATCCCCAGCTGTCAGTTACTGAGTGTTTCTAACGCTGATTACAAGCCAGATTCAATCATGCTGACTATTTTAATTAGATGACCTCATTAAAAGGATTTTAGAGACCTATTAGTGTGTATGAAATCTCATTTATCATATACAAGGCGGCAGAAGGAAGATGACCAAGTGTAAGAATCCAGGGGGAGGGGGTAGAAGGGGTGGGGGAAGCCTTTCCAAGTGTCTCACCGGGTCTACATGTGACATGATTCTTCTAGGACAGAGCTGCTACGCGCACGGAGGTGTCAGGGACCAGAGAGTCCCTGGTAGCAGATATACACATCACTTACAGGCTGACCCCGGCGCCGGCCACTACCCAGCCCTCCAGCCTTTGGCTGCTTCGGCTGCTCAAGAGTGAAAGGAAAAGCTCAGGTCTCACCCAGGAGCTGGATCAACTCCAACCCCTTCCCCAAACGCAAAGTATTCTCCTTCTTCCAAGGGTGCTTCAGCGTGTCCTTCATGTGCCGTGACTGGGCGGGTGCTGCAAGTCCTGTCCTGAGAAAATGGGGTGCAGCAAAGGGTGGAGATGTAACGCCGTGGCGGCGGCGGCGGCAGCGGGTCTCGGGGCGAGAAGGGTCGGGTAAAGAGCATGAGGAACTGGGTGGAAAGTGAAGGGGCCCGGGTGGATAGCGGACGCTGGGATGATGTGGATGGGGTGGCTGGCGAGGAAGGTAGCGGGGTGCCCTGGAATAATCGAGTGGGTCAGGTGGGATAACGAGATAGGTGTCAAGTGGGGCTGGGGTATGTGATGAACCTGAGCGAGAGGCTGGGGGTGGGGGTGAGGGTGAATCCCGATGGCGGCAGCGGCTGCGGCGGCGTGGTGCTGCAGGATGGCGTGCTGCACCGTGGTGATGGAGGTCGCGGACGCTGCTGCCGGCTGCTGAATGTGGATGGGCTGGAGGGCGGGTGCTGCCGGTGCCAGGGCTGCCGATGCGGGAAAGGCCTTCACCTGCTTTGCCAGGAGCTGCTGCTGGATGTGCTGCTGAGCTGCCTGCTGCAGCTTGCTGTACTTCTCCATCTCTTCAGGTGTAAAAGTGATCGGCTGGCTCTCGAGCGGTGCCAGGGAGGAGTCTTCTCCTCCCTCCCGATCCCCTTCGATGCTCGGCTCCCCGCTCTGAGGCACGTAGCCAGGAAAGTGCTCAACATCTGGAACTAAGGGCATCATACTGGTTTCCACTGGGACCGGCTGGTTGCCCCCATCCATAGGTTCTAGTCCATCGCCATCACTCGGATCCGAGAGGAAGTTGTGTGGCATGACCAGATCTCCAGAACCAAAGCACTCGGGGAGCGCTGGCGCTTCCAGAGGAATGGATGGCATTTCCACAGCAGGTTCATCGCGTTTCTGCTCATCCAGAGCTTTGTCCTGAATGACCATCACCACTTCTTCCAGGAGAGCCTGCCCACCCAACTGAGCCTCCTCCATGCCTTGGGAAACCTCCTCCGAATCCGACAGCTCCTGCTCCTCACCTCTCTCCAAGCCAGAATCGTCGTATCGTTTGGAGTTTGGTTTCCGAACGGTCGGCAGTTTCCCGATTAGGGGGAGAACCGGTTTGTTGCCTAAGGAAGGAGGAAGCTTTGGGCCAAAGTAGCCCTGGGGGGGATCTTTGAGCTTTATGCCCACCTTGTTTGCCCCTGCCAGCATCTCGTCGGTGACACAGGGTTTCTTCTCAACCTTCCTGGACTGAATCTTTTCCAGGAGAAGTTTTGCAGTGACAGAGTTCCTCTCCTCAGGACTGCAGTCGCCTTCTGAGGCTCTCCCTGTGCCAGAGCCGCTGCTGTTTTGGGAGAGCGAGCCAGACCCTTTCAGATCCTCTCCTTTGCCATCCTCTTTCCTCAGCGACGAGCCTTCGCTTCGGCCTGTTCGGAAATAGTGAGGAGACTGCGAGCGATAGATTTTAGACCTGATGAAGTCTCTCCTCCCTGACCTCCTCTCCTGGGGGCTCTCGTGGCCTCGAGAGCCCTTTCGCGAGAGGGATCTCTGTGAGTGGCTCCTGGTGCTGCGGCTGCGATCCCTGCTGTAGCTGCGGCTCCGCTTCCAGCTCCGACCCGTCACGCTTCGGCTTCTCCTCTTGCTCCGGCTGCGGCTGCAGCTGCTGCTGCGTGTTCTGCCCCGGCTCCTTGTTCTTGACCTGCCTCGAGGGTGGGTTCGGCTCCTACTTCGACTCCTGGACCTGCTCCTGCTCGAGCTGTAGTCATCTTCAGAAGAGGAGTACTTGCGCCGCTTCGATCTGTGGTTTGAGCTGTTGTAGTCAGAGTCGTCCTCCGAGTCGTGGGAGCGTTTCGAGTGACACCGGGACCTCTCGCTGTAGTCGCTGTAGCTATCATCCGAGTAACTTCTCCGACGGCTGTACCGACTGTGGTCCGAGGAGGCATCAGAGCTGGTGGAATAGGACCTGGGAGAGGAGTGCCTCCGCCCCGACCTGGAGCGGCTCCGGGAGTGGTCGCTGCCGGAGTCATAGTCGTCGCTGTACTGCGAGGGGGATTTCTGCCGGCAGTGCTTCCTGTGAGAGCCCTCGTCGCTGTCGTAGTCCCCGCTGCTCTGCCGGCTCCGGTGGCCGGTCCTGCCCAGGGGAGCAGCCACACACCGTCTCCTCGAAGCAGGGAGCTGCTGCAGGTCAGCCTTGTGTTTTTTGCTGCCGTGCTCTGGGCAGGAGTTACCACCATCCTCTTTTTTAACACTGCTTCCCTCTTCAGCAGACAGAGACTTCCTCTGGGCCTCCTGAGAGCACCACTTTTTCTTCTGGAAATGGCCAGAGTCTTCAGAGAGCTCAGTTTTTAGTGCCCGATCCGATTCAGTAGAGAGAGAAGATTTGGGCTTTTTGTGCCGGTGCCTTTTCCGTTTCTTGGGTTTCTCTTCCCCTGGGTCAGTTTTTCTGCTCTTTTCCTCAGGTTCCTCCTTGTGTTTACGTTTGTGTTTGCCAGACTTTTTGTGCTTCTTTTTCTTTTTGTGTTTATGGGATCTTCCAGATTTCCCCTTCCCAGTCACGCTTTTCCCACCCTCCTCTCCCTCTCCCTTACTAACACTTCCCAAACTGGACTCCTGCTTGTTCTGGGAGCCACAGGTGGAGAGAGATTTACTCTCTGTTTTCAGAGCAGAGCTGTTAGCTATACTTTCTGCCTCCTTGGGTTTGCTCATCTCACCAGATTCAGCACTCTGAAGGTTTTCCTTACAAAGACCTGCTGGCTCCTTAGATTTCTCAGCCCCTTTACCTTTAGCATCTTTGTTACACGAGCGCTTGAAATCAAAATACAGAGGGTTACAACTGTACGAGACAGATGGTTCTGCTTTGGTAAATATGAGAAGCTCTGAAGGCCACTGGAGAGTCGTGCTCTCATCTTTACTCAGAACAGGGAAAAAAGGTCCTGTTGGATGCTTTGGTCCTTCAGCGACATCTTTGCAGCTTGGGACAGGCTGAGCAGCTTCTTTAGCAGCATCTGGCTCAGGGAGGTTGCTCTCTGTAAGATGCTTGCTCTCCTGCAGACTGGTGTTCTCTGGGAGTTCTTTCAGCTCTGTTTTGCTCTGCTGAGCTGTGGTTTCAGTAGTACTCTGCTCCTTCTGCTGCTCTGTGCTCTCTGCAGCCTTCTCTGTGTGCTTCCCAGGTTTGGGTTTTGGGGAATTACCCTTTTTCACTTCATGGGTGGGTTTTTTGTTCACATTTTCAGCTTCCATTTGTTCGGTAGACTTCATGAAAAGGAGGAATTGAAAATTGGGCTTTACTTTACAGTGGGCTGGGGGAATATAGTGGTAGTATTCTGGTTCAACTGCCATTGGTCCATCTTCTCGTCTCATCTTTTTGAGTTTAGATAAGGTAGTGGCTAGAGATCCGCTATCTTTGTCATGTTGGTCATCGTCCTCTGCCTTGCCATCAGAATTATTTGTGCTTTCACCCTCACCAGACTTCTGCAGGCTCCCAGCATCTGAGGACCCTCTCTCATCAGCTTTTGCTCCATCTGCAGAACCTGATTCTTCCACGTGGTCCTTGAAAACAGAAGCTATGGTCTCGAGCTTCACCGGAGTCTTCTTGGCAAAGGAAAAGGACACGCCGATCTTCTGCAGTGGGGTTCCCAAAGTACTCTTAATGCCAAAGCTGATGGCTTGAGCTGTCTGGAGGGGCATCTGGCTGGGTGTGACAGCGCCACCCACTTGTCCAGCGTTCAGGAAACCTCTGTCCAAAGACACCTCTGAAGGTTGGCCAGTCGTCTGGATGAAAGAGCCGCTGTTGGCTGCAGAATCGTCGTCGTCTCCAGCTTCCTCGTCCACAGCCACCGTGGTGGTTCTGAACATGGGTCCACTTCCAGGAGCGCTGTAGGAACGAGTTAGAACAGAGACAGCTGACTACATCTGTTCAGCCTGGAGAAGAGAAGGCTGCAGGGGGACCTCATTGCAGCCTTCCAGTACCTGAAGGGAGCTTATAAGCAGGAGGGGATTCAACTTTTTAGAAGGGTAGATAATGGCAGGACAAGGGGGAATGGATTAAAGCTAAAGGAGGGAAGGGTTAGATTAGATATTAGGGGGAAGTTTTTTACAGAGAGAGTGGTGAGGGGCTGGAACAGGCTGCCCAGAGAGGGGGTGGGTGCCCCATCCCTGGAAGTGTTCAAGGCCAGGTTGGATGGGGCCCTGGGCAACCTTGTGTAGCTCCAGGCCTGGAGGCTGGTGGCCCTGCCTGTGGCGCGGGGGTTGGAGCTCTATGATCCATGGGGTCCCTTCCAACTCAGACCATTCTATGATTCTATGATCTGTGTACCTCTGGAGCCGGTTTGTGCCTCACCTAAAAGTCTTCTACACATTTCAAGTAATCCCACCTCCAGAAAGGTGCAGTAAAATCACATTATGCACCCATTTAATAACATCAAGTATCAGAAGGGAAGGTACTGCTGGATAAAGCAGGCTGGGGGTGCTCAGGACACCCACTGTAGCAAGTTCCCTCTGACCAGAACCACCACACGAAGCCAGATTGAAGCATGAAGCCCTCAAAACTCACGCAGGGTTTACAGGAGCAAGAACACCAGCACAGCAAAGGGTTCCAAGGGTGCTTGGGGATCACCCAGACTCACCATTCAGGCTGCCTCCTTTGCTCAGCCAGCTCGTGTAGGCGGCGGAGAGCTTTCTCCTGCTTCCTTTCATCTTTCCTCGACCTCGAAGAGACATTGCGAGCAAATTCCCTTTGCTTGAGATCTTTCAACCTCTGAGGCAAAAGAAAGCAGGAACAGGTTAGCTAAAAGGGGTTTGTGGTTAAGCTTCCAAAAGCGTGTGCTGGCTGTAGCACTGCAGGTAGGCTGGAAATCCCCATCCCCATTTCTTGAGCTAGGATGGATGGAGCAACAGCATCTTAGCTCAACAAACCAAACTGAGCACGCTGCCAGCCTCCCAGGAGCTCAATGGAAAGACAACTGTTGATCCCTTTGGGCTAGGGCTTTGAGGCTGGCTGTAGGCATTTCCAGTCAGTGGCACTGGTTTTCTTTAGTGGGTACCATAAAGCTGGTTTCAAAGCAACAAGCGAATTCTGGGGGGTAAAAAAACCCACCCCAAAAACCCCCCATTTACTCTGCTGCTCTTGCAGGGTGCAAATGTACTTGACAAACAGCACAGGGCAGAAGTGTTGATAGCACAGGGCAAAGAACAGAGAGGGATTAGCTGGTGCCAGAGAGTTACCCAGGTGTCACAGCTTACAAAAGCAATGTACAAATTACATTGGAGAAGGTGCCAAAAATCCCATGCAGATGATCCCAGTAAAGCAAATCAATAATCCACCATACACCACAAACAGCTACTTGCTTTCCTGACAGCACTTCTGAGATGGTCTCTCAAGAAACAAAATGCACTAAAACACCACGGGGTCTTTCAGGGTTTTGTGTTTTACAGGG
This sequence comes from Zapornia atra, assembly GCA_013400835.1. Lineage (NCBI taxonomy): Eukaryota > Metazoa > Chordata > Aves > Gruiformes > Rallidae > Zapornia > Zapornia atra. Next base: position 9,200 of record VZTU01009376.1, read on the forward strand.
CAGAAAGGCTCAAGCTTCCCAGGAATCTCACCACATGAGGAAGCAAACCCAAGGGATTTCAAACATCATAGTGTCGCTGAGGAAATCTAGATATCCAATTCTCACAGAAATCAGATATCCATGACTCCAGAAAATTCTGGAAAGCCCTTGACTCAAAGCAGGAGGAAGAGGGGCTGCTGGTTTTCCTTTGGATACACAGGATAACTCACAAGGCATTTCTCAGAGCACTACACAGAGGTTTAAATCACACACAGACAGACCTCTACCACCCTCCTGAGGGATGCTTTGGTTTCTTTTTCTGGTGCACAATTTGACACCCCTTCAAAAAACCCAATTCCAGAAAGCATCATGTACCCAGCTTCTGAAAAAGCTTCACTGTTTTCCAGGCATTCCATGAAGGGGCTGAGGGACTAACTGTGATCAGCAGAAGTCACTGGAGAAAAATCCTCCCAGGAGATGTACAAATTGTTGGTGAAATCTAAATATTCCTTCTGGCTGGCTGGCTAGGCCTTTTTACTGGAGCAGACAGGTTGGTAGACACATGAACAGCAGATCTGAAAACTACCCAAAAGTTCAAATAAGAGGAATTAAGTTGGCCCAATGTAAAGAGAACATTGCTTTGTGGGAAAGGGGAAGATTTGACAAGACAGAGGGTTCTCTTACCTAATTGTCTTCACTAAATGTGGTTGAGTGTTACCAAAACCAAGAGGGGAGGACACACGAAAGAGAGTTACAGCTATAGACACTAATAGAAAGGAACTCACTCTTGTGATCTGGACTCCAAAATTAGAAGGGTTTGTTTTCAATACATCAGCTGAACACGTCACATCACAGAGAAAAAAACAAAGAAAGTAAAAATATAACAAGAGTGGAAGAGAGAAAGGAATAAAAATAAAAAGCAAAAAGCAAGCATTACTACACAGGCTGCTGGTGTGTCTGGGAGCTATCCTATGGAGGAGCTGAGCTGGGGAAGCTATGGGACTGAATTTAGGGAGCCTGGAGCAGGAACAGGGGAGGACACACACATACACAGACACGCACGGACACAGCAATGATCCTCCCTGGAATAACAGAGCTACTTTCACCAGGACAAGTAAAGGGCTCAAGGGTTTTGTGGTGTATGTTCAGTGTTGGACAGTGAATTTATTTTCCAAGAGGGGAGAGAAAAGAAAGAATACAAGTGGACCAAGCAGTGCTATCAGCTTGTTCGTGCTGATCTAAAACGCTCCAGGAATTTCAAGTCACCAACAGCTGACAAATCTATTTAACTGGGGTTTGATGCCAAGTCTCCAGATCACTCAGCCATTTGGAAAAAAATATGACCCAGCTATTTACAACTGAAACAACCTGTGACCTTTCACTTTCGAGAGGAAGGTGCAATGGTGCCTTTAGAAACCCACCTCCACCCCCTGACGTGGCCTTTAACAACTCCCTAGGGAAAAACTGGGCTGGGAATCGGGGGATGCAGCTGTCCACAGTGCAATCCTGCCTTCACTGAATGAAAAGATAATTAAATGCCCATTTCCTCAAACCTCTGCATGTCTCTGCTCCCCCAAACCTTCCACTTTGAACTCCTAAATTAGGAGAGATGAAGCAAACTACCTCACTGGATGGACCACGACTCCCACATACGCCCCACACCAGCACTCCCCATGCCTTTGAGGTGAGAAGCTGCTACCTGTGGTTTCCAGGCTGCTGAGAAATTGTTACTCCCTGAACTGGGGAGGAGCTGGTCTGACTTTACAAAGGACTATGAGATCTCCAGGCTGAGCTGCTTTTTGTCACACAGGGGCCATAAGGAAACTGGGTCTCACAGGATAGAAAAGCTCCACCACTGCACCACACGGTCTCTCTTTGGGAACACACAGTACGGGCCATGATGGAACTCAGCACCTCTGACTGACCTAAAATGAGGCATCTGTCCTCAGGAATGCTTTCTCAGGTTCCAAGAAACCCAGCTGGATGGCATCACCTTACACAAACACAACCTGGGGTAGGGAGGGAGGATTCGGGGCTGCTTGTCTGTAGGAGCAATGGCCAGAGGAACGGGTGCAGGAGGCGACGTGCGCAGGGAGCTGAGGAGCTCTGAGCTTCCAAATGGCCAGGACTTTTCAGAACAGCCCTTAAGTTACTCGTTTTTCCAAGGGCATAACTGAGCCCAGGAACTCAACCAGGCCAAGAGCAGAGGATCACAGAATCCCAGAATGTTAGGAGTTGGAAGGGACCTTGAAAGCTCATCTAGTCCAACCCCCCTGCCAGAGCAGGGTCACCCAGAATAAATCATACAGGAACACAACCAGGTGGGTTTGAATGTCTCCAGAGAAGGAGACATCCATAACCTCTCTGGGCAGCCTGTCCCAGGGCTCCCTCACCCTCATGGTGAAAGACTTTCTCCTTATATTCCCCATGGAAATTCATAGAATCATAGAATGGTCTGGGTTGGAAGGGACCCCAAGGATCACAGAGGTCCAACCCCCTGCCACAGGCAGGGACACCAACCTCCAGGCCTGGAGCTACACAAGGTTGCCCAGGGCCCCAGCCAACCTGGCCTTGGACACCCCCAGGGATGGGGCACCCACCCCCTCTCTGGGCAGCCNCCTCTCTGGGTAGCCTGTTCTAGCACCTCACCACTCTCTCTGTAAAAAACTTCCCCCTAATATCTAATCTAAACCTTCCTTTAAAATTGCTCTGCTCCAGCTTGTACCCACTGCCCCTTGTTCTGTCGCTGCCATCACTGAGAAGAGCCTGGCTCTGGCCTCCTTACTCTCACCCTTTGCATACTTATAAACATTGATGAGGTCACCCCTCAGTCTCCTCCTCCAAGCTAAAGAGGCCCAGCTCCCTCAGTCTCTCCTCAGAAGGAAGATGTTCCACTTCACCATCTTGGTGGCCCTGTGCTGGGCTCTTTCAAGGAGTTCTGTGTCCTTTTTGAACTGAGGGGCCCAGAACTGGACACAATATTCCAGGTGTGGTCTCACCAGGGCAGAGCAGAGGGGGAGAAGGACCCCTCTTGACCCACTAACCACAGCTCTTCTAACACACCCCAGGATGCCATCGGCCTTCTTAGCCATGAGGGGACGTTGCTGGTCATGGTCATCCTGCTGTCTCCTAGGACCCTCTCCTTTATGCTGCTCTCCCACAGGATAACCAGTTAACTACAGCTATGCCTACCCCCCCACACACCCCCAAACCTAGCTGGGGTGAGGAGACTGAAAGCCTGAAGCAGAATTTCACAGTAGGAAGAGGAGTGGATCAGAGCAGCAAAATGCTTTTGGTGCCCTCCAGGTCTGAGCCAGCCCAGAAAACCATCTGAACCAAATCAGTATTTAAGCTAGGCTTACACTGAAGAAGTGTCCATTTAATCCTCAGGCAGGGATAGTCTAATCCCCCAAAATCTCTAAATTACTTTTTGGACCATGCCATACGTGTGGGGGTTCACAGAGGCTGGGCAGCCACAGAAGGAGAGCCATGCAGCTGCACCCCCCCAGCAAAGAAATTTAAGTAAGAATTTAAAGTAGCCACTCAATCATCCTCAGGGAGCTACTCCCCACCTACAAAATGAGCCCTGGGAACCCAGCATCTTGGGGTGAAATCAGCCCTTTTAAGTCTTCCCACAGTGTTCATCAAGACTATTTCTTCTACAGGATGAGGGACACCAACCTGCATGACATCCAACAGAGCCACACGCTGCTACAGGACACAGAATGAGGAAGCATTTTGTTTCTTGACAGGCAGTGTGTTTTCTGAGGAAGCAGCATGCTTTTCTAAGCAACACCATGTTCACAAGCTGCTGGGTGACAGTGACTATGAAGCTGGCTTAGTCCTTCAGCCTCATCAGTGAGACCAGCAAAGTGGGGTACGAATCGGAGAATCATGAAGGTTGGACAAGACCCCCGAGATCATCCAGTCCAACCATCCCCCTACCATCTATAGCACCTACTAACCCCTGTCCCTCAGTACCTCATCCAACCTTCCCTTGAACACCCCAAGGGACAGTGACCCCACCACCTCCCTGGGCAGCCCGTTCCAATGCCCAACTGCTCTTTGGGAGAAGAAATGCCTCCTCATTCGACCCAACCCGTGCAGGTCTCTCTGGAGAGCCTTCCTACCCTCCAGCAGATCGACACTTCCCCCCAGTCACAGAATCCCAGGCTGGTTTGGGTTGGAAGGAACCTCTGAGATCATCAAGTCCCACCCCCCTGCCATGGGGACACCTCTCCCCAGCCCAGGCTGCTCAAGGCCCCATCCAGTCTGGCCTTGGACACCTTCAGGGATGGAGCAGCCACCACCTCCCTGGGCAGCCTGTGCCAGGGCCTCCCCACCCTCAGAGTGAAGAATTCCTTCCTAATATCCAATCTAAATCTACCCCCTTCCAATTTAAACCCTTCCTCCTTGTCCTATCACTCCTGGCCCTTCTAAAAGTCCCTCCCCAGCTTTCTTATAGACACAAATCACTGGGACTCGAGCAGTTCACCCAAGTTTCCACATGCCAGAAGCAGTACTGCATTCTCTCCTTCCTTCAGCCAGGTTTTATTAATAGCTGCCACCCACCTCTGCTTTGTAACAAAGAATAGTATCTTAAGGTTTCGAGCCCTGATTCTGACACAAAGTCCCTCAGAAGCCTGGATGGGAGTGCAAATCAAGCTCTTCAAGAACAGGTCTCATAGGAAACCAGCACTGCAGCACAAAGAGAGCTACAGTGATGGGTTATCTCCCCACCACTGCACAGCATCACTCCAGAGGGGCCAAACCAGCACCAGAGTCACCTCCTCACAGTTCTCTCCAGCCTAAATAAGCTGCACTCCAGCATCCTTTAAAAGCTCTAGAAATGGCCCATCCCAGGCACGTGAGGGTGGTTAAAGAAAAGGGGGACAATCAGGATTGTAACAGGAAAAACAACAACCTCAGTGTGTGCTATGGCAACAACACATGGGATGTTGCTGGTGAGACCGTAGGGAGGTGAGACCTCCCCAGCACCAAACTGGAGCATGTTGCTTTTCAGGTTCACAGCCAGCTGTAAATGGATTTTCTCCATTTAAGTTGACAAAGCCAGGCAAATTTGCTAACCCAATGCCCACTGGAGAGGCATTCTTTGCCTAAAATTGCAGAGCAGAATGAGATGGTGTTATTCCTGGAATCAATAAAAAAGCACTCAGCTGTGGTGCTTTACTAGAGCTGAAGGATCCATGATTTTCCTGATAAACTTGATATTCAGGAGAGGGACACAGACAGGCTACAGAGAGATCTCTGCCCTGGCTGGAGACAGGAGGCAGCTCGTGACAGCACAATCCCATTAGAGCCAACCCCTCCCCTGCCATTGTTCTCAGGTCTCTCTGCCAAGCCCGATTAAATAAAATAATAAGGGACTTTTCAGTGCAGATCTCTGGCTTTCTGCACTTCTGATGTAGGCTTGATTCTTTGCCACAAAAGCTTCTGGGAGTGAACCACTCCATTAGTTAAACATGAGCTCAAAAGGACAGCAGCCTTTATGATTTTATATAAGCAAGGCCATAAGCCCTGCTTATTTTTGGTACTAAACATTCCTTGCACGGTCATAAAGGAAATAAAAAGAGCAGAGGGGAAATGGCACACAACTGCAGTTTTATTGTGTCTTCATTTCTTCCCTGACACCTCATTTTCAGCTGAGGACAATATACCAGGGGCTGAGGCACTGCAGAGAGCCCAAGCACACAAGGCTAACACGGCCTGGGATCGCTACAGCCAGGCCCCACAGGCTGAAGACTTGTTCTATTGAACACTCTCTGTATGCAAGTGGTTCCCTCCAAACGTGTTTGCCATCAGCAAACAAGCAGCTACAACTGGGTTCAGAGAAATACCATGGCTTTTTCTGAGGGTGAAGCGTTTCTGGAGGAGAAAAGCCCCCCAAGTATCTTGGGGATTGTCTCTTCAGTCTCCTATGTTCAACCTGTGCTTGAAGATTCAAGTTTCTGGAAAGCACAAGCCCATTTCTGCTCAAGCCAGAAAGTTGAGGGTTTGATTTAGAGTGCTCATCAATCACAGCAGTGACCATGTTGGTGATTTTATTGTGCTTTAACAGCTCCCTCCCCCTCAGCACTGAAGCAAAGATTCAGATAATCAGGGCATGAAGAGAACCACAGAGCTATACTCTCAGTTCTCTTTCCCAAAGACCTCCTCTATGGAAATACATTTCCTTTGGGAAAGGGAATCTATGCTGAATGAATCACCTACACCTCCAAAGTGAAAGGAAAGCTAGATGAAAACCTGCATGTCAATAGTGGTTAGTGTTCTCCCAGTTAGCCTGGCAGCAGCTCACACAGGAACAGGTTTGGTTTTCACACCGAATTCAGAAGGTGAATGTTTGCATTCTGCTGGGTGAGTCAGTAAACAGCTCAACCCTTCCTTGGATATGCCAGCAGGAAAGAGGTGGCCAGGCAGGAGATCCTCTAAGTTAGTTCTTGGATGAAAGAAAATAAAAACATCACTTACAGGGGAGATAATTCCAGCCATAATTTCTGCAAGCTGCTCGGAGCGATGGGCAATACAGACGTGGTTTGTTTGATATGAATACACAAACTGGATACAGCCCCAGGTAAGGTGACCCATGTTCATCTTCATGCAAATCTAACACAAAGCATTCTATCTATCCAAAACTGAATTAAAGGTGGACTGGGATGTCCTGCCTGGAAGACACATCCCCCCAACTCCACAGTTTTTAGGACCGTGGGAGGTCTCGAGCGTCTGGACATCACACACACAAAGCTTCAGGAAAGCTGCACAAAAATACACCTCCACCATCCATGTTCCTCACTAGCTCAGAAGGAATTTTCTTTCTACATTCACTGCTTTTTGCATTTGTCTGTTAATTACTATTAATTCATCAAGACTCTGCAACATCAGAGGGAGGAAGGTCCCTCATAAGTTACCAGTCCCTCTGGTTGCCAGGCTCAAGATCTTACAGATAAAAAAGCCCCATTAAAGAGATCAGTAGCTTTCCAGGGCACAAGAAGTTGTGAAATCTATAGTTACAGCCTTTTTTCAGTTGCTCACTGAAGGATCTTTAAGGGAACCAGGTTTATTTTCCCTCCTGCAGTGCCATCTGCATGTACTCAGGTTGCTTTTAGTCCTCTGGCGTTCCCTGAGGGGGACTGCCCATTGGGTGGGTAGATTGGGTTACTGTTCTTTAAAACATCTGCACTCCTGGGTTCGAGTATCAGCCTATTTAAAAAGGCCAGAGAACAGCATTGCACACCTCCAAGAAGAGGTTTCAAATAGCTCCAAGGGGCCAATGGTTTGTGATGATAAATTTTGGGTTCCTTTCCCAGTAATCTAGAGATACAGCTGTGGGTACAAGCTGTGCTGAGGTCGATTCAGACACATCCAAATGCTATATGGAACCAGAATAGGCAGGAAATAGTAGTAATAGTAATAATAAAACCTCCCCTTTAATTGTTTGGTGTTGACAAGTTGGTGGTGGGTCCAAAAGCTATCCGGGAGGGATCAATACACTTACCTATCGTCCCTGTTTCGCAATTATCTTGAGTTCCTTCCTGGAATACAAGACAGTGTCTTTATAACTAGGGAGCAGAAAGGGATCTGAGGGTGGAACATCTATTTACAGGGACAGCCTAATGCTCACTGAGCCACAGAAGGAATAAGCAAACACTTGGATGTCGTGGGTACGTGTAGCTATAAATACTTAAAAGCAGAAAAGATCCCATGGTAATCTGTCCAACAAGCTACCAAAGAGGCAAAAAATGCAACACTGTTGCCTCAAGAATTACTGCTGAGATGACAAAACATTGCAGATAACATACAGCAGGCTGGTTTCCTCTAATTATCAGGGATACCATGATGTCTCATCTTTCCAAGAAAGCCTAGTGATTAGGCTTCTCATAAGACAACTTCGTGCTTTTCCTCAAAAAAACCCCTTGTTAGCCTTCTTGTCACCTGGCCTCCTCATCCAGAGACATAAAATGTCAAACAGCACAGTGTTGGTTTGGGTTTAGGTTATTTTAGCTGCCTTCTAATTTAGAGCAGCCTGTTAGAAATGAACCTATCCTGAGCGGCGGTGAACAACAGAAGGGAGATAGTGTTACTTATGCAAATTGACCTTCATTATTTCTAAGGAGTTTCAAGTTCACTCACTGAACACTGACCCACCAAGCTGACACACATCTCATCATGACAAAGCTGGCCAAGCCATTTTTTCCCCCTGAGTAAAGCATGATTGCTTCTTTAAATCCCCTGAGTAACTAGAAATTAATGCTGCATGATGGAACGAGAGGTTGAAAGTTCACTTTCTCCCAAGCCTGCCTAAAGTTACTGAGAGAAATTATCCAAGAGCTCCAATTCCTTTAAAAGTAATCAGCTGTCCCAAGCAATCCCCAAAGTCTTTACACCACCCTGTGTGCTCCCAAGGCGTTTCTCTTTCAGGTTCCTCTTGCACCCCTACTGATGACTCCATTCATCAGGGTGGTTGCTTTCCATAGCTTTGTTTCTTCCACAGCATCTCTAGATGCTAAAAACCTCTCAGCCCCCTATTAATCACCCAAGGGATCTCAACAGGAGCTGACAATCTTACTGCATCACCACACTGCAAGACTGTGACACAACCAGATCTTTCCACCTCCTAAATAGATGCACAGAGCTGCACTCAAGTTTCAGCCAAGTTGATGGAAAACCTGGGGAGAAGCACACTGCTATCAGGTAGCAGGACTGCACCATCAGCCTGGTCAGAGCACCCCGTTTTCCCAGTACAGAGTAAATGAATGAATTTCTGCTCTTAATTCTGGTAAACCCTAATTCATCACAATACTCAAACAGAAATTGCTCTACTGTGAGATGCCCTGGTGAATTTACTCTGAGCTATTGTATCCCACACTTAATGAACACCAAAACCATAATCACACTCTGTAATGCCATATTCCTGTTTTTAAGCTGATGCTTCACCACTCTTTTACAAGCTCTAGTACTCTACTGCACACCCTCCAGAAGTTATCAGCATTTTAATGATTGCATTGTTAGAATTTATGGCTAGGAATATAAAATACCTCCCTTTTGAGCAATTTCATCTCTAGATGAGCACAACACTGCTATCTGCTGTACATTCACATCTCGTTCAGCAGCTTCAAATGGTCAAACAGAGCAGGTTAACACAGAAAATGTTATTTCCTCTGCAGCACGGAGTACCATGGAGATGCTACAGTGCATCCCTACCTTAGGACCAAAGCCAGTTCCCCACAGATTCTGAATCCACCTTCTCCTGAGGTTCCAGAATCTGGGAAGTGCTCCTTTTTGAGATTCCTTTGACCCAGCCCTTACTCCCTTAGCCTGTTTTCAGTAACAGAACACAGCAATGCACACACATGGTTTATCATCAGTCTCCAAAGTTGCACCACCTTAAAAGCCAATGCAAACTTTGAGCCATCCATATCCACCTGTGCCCTTCCCGGTTCAGCACCAGCCCATTCCTGCCCGTGGGTCATTCAAAGCCAGGCTCTTTGATACCAGCAGTGGGTTGGGTTTTTGTTTGTCCATTTGTGGGGTTTTGTACTGGTCTTAACCAGTGACGTAAACCACTTATCTCTGGGGCTATCAGGAAAACAGATACCCTGGGGGAATTCAGAGTATTAACCACAAACAAGCCCGCTGCGCTGAACAGAGAACTGAGGCAGTGTGCTACCAGCACTCCTTTACCTGCTTGTGAGCATGATCATAAGAGTTGATGTGGTTGTCAAACTCCTGGTGCTTTTGATACTGCTTGTCACAGAGTTCACAGTAAAAGTTGGCTCTCAGGTCTTCCAAAGCCTTGGCAATTGCTTTTTCCTTGTCAACGTAATCCTGCAAAATTAACAACAAAAAACCCCTAAGTTTTTGTTAAACCTCCTGTAAAACAAACCAGGTAACAATGAACTAGTCTGTGAAGAAAGAGAGTCTCCAAGAAAACCTTAGTGTACACCAACAATTAAGGTGAGCAGCTTGTAAACGAAACACTATGAAGGATAATTCTGCAGTACTACCAACCCATCCTCGACTCCTACCTGCAGAACACAACCTCTTCATTAGCACAGGTATCAGGGAAAGGAGACCACTCCTGCTGAGGGCAGGAAGGCAGTTGTGTGGCTACAAGGGGAGAGCCTCCTAGATTGTCTGAGATAAAGAGAGAGGTTCAAAGCCTGGAGCTAACGCCTAAACAAAGCGGCAGCTGCCTGCTCCCATGAGATACACAAAATCAAGGAAACCCAAGGAAGGATGGCTGCTTTTGGAACAGAATCTTAAACTTTCAGTGCTGATACTTCCTCCATTTTGAGTGCTAACAGATGTCTGCTTGATCTCAGGGTGTCTGTAATTCAATAGGGAGGAACACAGCTCTGTGGCTGGGAAGGCACAGGTCAGAAACCATCCAGCCTAATTTGCTTCAGGGTAATTTTACAGTCCAAGAAATCTTCCCAGGAGGAACACTGCCTGTTAAGCTGAGCTCAAATACAATGATCACACAGGGAATGGGTATGGGGACTTGCCATTTAAGAGGAGAGGGACATCACCTCAGAGGTTGCAGATGGTTATTTTTTTCCCTTTCTATACTTCAACATTTGCATTAATGCAAAACAAAACCTCCAAGGAAGGTGAGGTGTCTAACCCCCCCCTTCACTATAAAGAAAAGGAGCAGCTTTGGGATCTGGCAAAAGAGCTCTGGGACTTTGAAAATCCCAGTCCCTCCAGTGGGTGTAATGATTTGAAGCCTGAATGCCTGGAAAGGAGCCTGTGCTGCTCCATAAGCCCTGTCCCCAGGGCTGATCCCCAGTTGATGCAGACCTGGGAGGAGACACAGACCTGGGAGGAACTGGCAGCTTCTCCCTCTCTCCAGGCAGCTTCGATTACAATCCCACTGGCAAGATTAATAACACATCACCTCTCTCTACAAGAGAAGGTTTACTTCAACAAGGAGGAAGCACTTATGCTGACCAAAAAAACACCTACAAATGCTGTATATGACCAAGTATGCTGTCCTGACCTGAGCAGAGCCCATACAGCTAGTCACCATCTGCATTTCAGCCAAAATAATGAGAAATTCTAAGAAAAAACCCAGCCTAACATTTGAGAAAAAAGCATTTAAGGGCTTCCATCTTCAATATAAACTTCTTAGGGGAAGTTTCCTTGCATCAGCAAGGGGACCTGGTGTATCTTTTGAAAACATTTGCTCTGAAAGCTGTTTTCTTTTTAAGATCTTGTTTAAAGCAACACAGTTTATCTCCCTGTTACCACATCAAGCTCACATTAAAATAATACTGCTGAGCATGTTTTCTAGAATGCAAAATTCATGTAAAAACTTCAGCACCCAAGGGGAGGGGGAATCTGAATGTTTCTACAGCCAAAAGGTTTTTTTTTTCCCCCAATTTAAAGTGCTTTTCACCTTCTAAATTCAAAAATCTATTTCAAGTTCCTGCTTCCATCTATTACTGGAGGCCCTTGTTAAAAAGGAAAGTAAAAATCAACAAAACTGTCTAGAGGTTTGAGCCTGAAGCAGGTCCCCAGGAAGACAAGAAATGAAAACAGAGCTGCATGAGATCCACAGAACAATGACATTTAAAGTTCCTCTGAAACCCTGAACAAGCTTCCTGCACCATGTGTAGGGGTTGGGGTTGTTTTTTTTCAGCAAGCATCCTGTGGCTAAACAATGAAAACACAGCCATCTGACTGATCCGAATTTACACAAATAAAGGGAATTGAAGACCATTTCTTGCTTGTTTCTTGGTTGCAGAGTTATCTGAAATTCCTTTGAGACTCCCTGAATGGCTAATCAGGATGCGGCTGTAGTTGGCAATTACATAATGGGCTCCTGTGGAGCAAGGAGAAAGTAAAAAGCCACACTTGGGTTTCTGTATTAATCTGTGACAATCTCTGCAAAAGCCTAAAGATACAGCACTCTAACAAAACCCCATCAGAGCTGGGAGAGAGCGTTACCGCTCCACAGCGTCCCTGTGAGGGGAACAGCAGGGACAGAACAGGCTGAGAGCAAACTGCATGTGAAGGGACAACTGCAAATCCCAAGGACTCCACTGTAAATCAGAGTCACAGGGGTTGGGAGGGGCCTCCAGAGCCCATGGGGTCCAACCCCCTGCCAAAGCAGGGTCCCTAGGACAGGGCACACAGGTCGGTGTCCAGACGGGGCTGGAATCTCTCCAGAGAAGGAGACTCCACACCCCCTGGGCAGCCTGTCCCAGGGCTCCCTCACCCTCACTGGGGAAACGTTCTTCCCCAGGTTGCTGTGGAACTTCCTCTGCTCCAACTTGCAGCCATCGCCCCTTGTCCTGTCCCCACAGACACTGAGAAGGGGCTGGCCATTCCCCCTGCATCCCACCCTTCAGATATTGATAACCATTAATAAGGTCCCCCCTGAGTCTTCTTCTCTCCAGGCTGAACAGCCCCAGATCACTCAGCCTTTCCTCACAGGGGAGATGCTCCAGGCCCTTCAGCATCTCCTCAGCTCCTCTGGACTCTCTCCAGGAGATCCCTGGCTGTTTGATCCCAGGGATCCCAGAACTGGACACAATATTCCAGGTGGGGCCTGACCAGGGCAGAGCAGAGGGGGAGAATCTCCCCGCAGACCTGAGACAAACCACCATCACAAGCTGTTCACACAAGAGCTCCTACCAACCGCTCTGGAATGCGGAAATACTTTGTACTCCACAGCTGCTGCTGTCTGAAGACGTCTCCAGCATCGCAGCTGAGGGGTTGCTGCAAGAAAGGGAGCCAGGCTTTCAGCCTCACACTGCCAGAGCCTGGCCAACGTCATGGGTAAACCTTCCCTCTGTAGTGTGAGCCACATGCAGCCCAGCAGGAGAGGAAAAACAGCAGACAGGAGGAACATCTTCAAGGAGAACATGCAGCTGGATGGAGAGGAACTGCTCAGCCCCGACTGCACGAACCCATTTAAGAGCACACTTGGACATGAAAGCATGGCAGAAGAGATCATTAACTGCGTTCAACTCCAAACTAATAATTAGCTTTAAAAGTAATTACAATGGCTTTTATTTTTAAATGAACAAGGATATCAGCGATTCACTTAGCAGGCAAGTCAAGGTCTCAACTTCAAGGGGGTGGGGTGGAGAAATTCCAGAAAGGAGGCTGTAAATTTTGGAGCTGAATAAACTGCCTGCATTATTAACTGTTAAACCAGTGAAATGGAATTTCAGATTTGCCATGGTTCTGTGTAATTTTTATGGAATTTAAACTACTTTTCTCTTATTCCTCAAGGAATTAAAATTTATGTAAAATTGGCACTTTATTCTAATGTCTAGGGCTCCTCCTCTTCAACCCCAGCACTTCTCAAGTCTCACTACAATTAAACAAGGGGGCTTTCCTGAGACTTGATGTACTTTTACAGGCTGGCAAGCGGAAGAGTGGATTAAAGGACTAGCAAAGACCACATCTCCACAGAGAACTCCCTTACAGCTAATCCAAGCGTGCTCTGACACGTCATGCTCAATGCCAACACCATGGTCACAGACTCACAGAATCACAGGGGTTGGAAGGGCCCCCCAGAGCCCAGGGGGTCCAACCCCCTGCCAAAGCAGGGTCCCTAGGACAGGGCACACCGGGCGGTGTCCAGACGGGGCTGGAATCTCTCCAGAGAAGGAGACTCCACACCCCCTCGGCAGCCTGTCCCAGGGCTCCCTCACCCTCACTGGGAAGACGCTCTTCCCTAGATTGGTGCGGAACTCCCTGTGCTCCAACTTGGGGTCATCACCCCCTGTCCTGTCTCCACAGACACTGAGAAGAGGCTGGCCATTTCCCTGTGTCCCACCCTTCATATATTGATAACCATTGATCAGATCCCCTCTTAACCTTCTATTCTCAATGCTGAACAGCCCCAGTTCTTTCAGCCTTTCCTCCCAGGGGAGATGCTCCAGGCCCTTCAGCATCTCCGTAGCTCCTCTGGACTCTCTCCAGGAGATCCCTGTCTGTTTTATCCCAGTGAGCCCAGAACTGGACACAATATTCCAGGTGGGGCCTGACCAGGGCAGAGTAGAGGGGAATGAGTGGGGCCATTTTTATCATTAAATAAAATGAGAGCCTTTGGTGTACAAAAAGCCCCCCAGGTTTTGTAAACCCTACAGAAATACACAAGTATTAATTCATTTCTCTCTTACTGCTGCCTGAGAACTACTTCTGAAGAGGTACAGCCTACTGACATCTCAATACCAGAGCTGTGACATACCTTCCTAAGGGCAGCAGTATTTATGTGACAGTACCATAACACACTACCTACTGCTTGCTCAGCAACAACAGAAGCTTCACTTCAACTTCTAGTCGACAGCTGCCCATCTAACATTTCCATCTGCAGATTCTGCCCTGAGAATGGGGCAGGTTCACTAGAAAAATCTGGCAGCCCCAGATCTAGGGAAGGAAATGTTCTGCTCACCCTACTGTTCTTTCCAGACAAAGAGCAAAGCCCTGCTGCTATCCTGTAGCACTTAAGCAGCTAAACAAACATCAAGGTTAATTCCAGGAAGTGAATAACCAGTCTGTTAAAACATAAATACAATGAACAACACCAAAACCCAAGAAATACTTCATTCCTACTCCCATTACCGCAGCCTAACGAGAAGAGCTCAGCCCACAGGAGCCTGGATGTTGATGCCCCCATCACAGTACCTTGTATTTCTGCCTCAGCTCCTCAGTGTCTTCTTTCTCCACCTCCAGTACACGCCTCCGCTCAGTGGCATCTTCGGCGTAGTCGAGCTTATTTAAAAAGAAGAAAAAATGAAAGATGCAACTTGTCCCATAAATTCTTTGCACTGCTGAGGCTGCCAGAATGTGTGATTTGAAAAAGATGAGGTCTGAAACAGAATCTTTGCATGTTGTACTTCACTTTCCCCTCTTTTCTCATCCCACATGCAAAGCGGTTTATTAATCCTCCTGAGGAGAAGGACGCTCCTGGCAAATCCCAAAGCCCAGGAATTTCGGCTAGCATCCAGACCACCAAGCTCAGGTACCCACAGGCAAAGACAGTGTGTGTTTTGAGAAGTGTTTTCTTACTGTGTTGGTTTAAAGGAAGTTTTTCTTTACTCTGGATGCACAAATTCCCACTTTTAAATGTCTTCCCTCCCATCTCCCTGAGAGCCATGCAAAAAGCAAGAGGGTGCAGGGCAGGAGCCAGGTGAGCTTACCTCCATCTCCATCCTCCCCATGCCCATGACATCGTACTTGACGACGATAGGGATGGGATCTGTCCTCCCTGTAAGAGGAACACACAGAGAGGCGGTCAGCGGCCGGTCCATCGTCACAGCTCGCTTTACACATTGGGTTTGGGTGGTTAGAGATCTTGCCTTGGAGTGCAGAGACCAGAAAGCTACAGTGAACCAAACACAAGCCATTCTCACAGCTTACAGCCAAACCTGCGCCTCAGCTCCAGCCTGCTCACAGTTAGATGCACCCCCAGTACTGATATAAACAGGATTTTGTGAACATTAACTGGTCACATGAAATATTCTTGAGGTTCATGTTCAACCATGACAAGTCCTAGGGCAGAGCTCTTACCAGGACTTGAGGAATGAACCTGCTTGCTTCCACATCAGGCAATACATACTCATAGCAAAACAGCTATTAAATATGCTTTACTGCGCTGCCACGTTAATAATTGATTAGGGCTTTCCTGGAAAAGATGTGGAAGCCTCCCACCCACCAGCTTTGGTCCCTTCCCAAGGGTATGGAAAGCTGACAGAGAAGCGTGGCACAGAAACCAAGCTTCTTTCATCCAAAACGACCGCCTGGTCCAGGCCAGGTGGTGAAGCACCTGCCTTCCCCAGCTCCCACAGAGAGATGTTCTAGCGCTTGCTGTCCTCTGTAAGCTGTGAAAAGGACTAGTTGCGAAGAAAATTGACTTTGAACTAATCAAACTATGCTGGAGATTTAATTGAAACAAAACAAAAAAAAACCAAAACAAAAAAGAAAAAAACCAAAACAGGAAACAAAAAAAAAAAAAAAGGAAACAAAACCAAAAACATCTTTAATCCACTCATAACCAGCCAAACAAAGCAAAATGGGGCAGACAAGCACTTTACTACCACAGCTTTTTTTTGTTTGTTTGTTTGTTTTTATTCTTATTATTTGTCTTTTTTACATCACAACTCGTGCTGGTGGTTGTGATGTAAGCCCACTGAGACAGCACTTACCTTATCCGGTGCGTACCTTGAGTGAGAAAACAGAATGTTTACTGCCCTTATCATTGCTCTTGGTTTGGTGTAAACAACTGTTTTGTTATACACACATACACATATATTATACCTTTGGGCTCAAAGATCTATAGGTTTTAATTGTGACCAAAAAAATCCCCATTCTGTTGCATGCACAAAGGGTTAAAGCCTTTTAAATCTGCCTCTGAAAAACTCTATAGGCATCAGCTTCTCTCCATGCCCTGCAAAAGCCACCGGTCTGGGATGCCACAGAGTCCTCCAAGGGATCTTACTCCAGTCAGACTCATGTCTTTTGAGTTCTTTAAGTACAGAGGCATGTGGTTTTCTATCAGAAACAAAGCCAATTTAATTAATCACTTTATACTTTCATTTAAATGCCCATAAATTTGATGGGCATTTAGCAATCAAGTCCAAAATTAGTTCTCAACACTGATCCAAAAGAACCCTCTTGAATCAAGCTTTCATTTGGGTATTTGAAGCATTCTCTCTTTGGAAAGGTTTCTCTTCAGCCCAATGGTATAATAAAGTAAGCAGTGACTGCAATTTTTAGCAAAAGGACCAAATTAAAGACAGGTTATAAAAATGACTTCCTAAGTGCAATATCACTTTCAGAACGTCTCAGCCAGGGATTTACTGGTAAGCTGTGAACCCAAATGGAACAGCTGGCAGCAAGTGCCAGCAAGTTATTTTTTTTCCAAGTTTTTTTGTTTGTTGGTTGGTTTGTTTTAGGGTTTTTTTGTTTGTTTTTCTTTTGTTTCTTCAGTAATCAAGATGTTTCAATGCAGCCTCATTGCCCTGGTAAACCCCTGCATACAAGCAATACATCAGTACTTTTGCCTTCTAAGGCAGTCAGAGTTTTTGGGTTTTGGATTGGGTTTTTTTGGTTGGGTTGGTTTTTTTCTCAAAAACAAAAATCTTTGGAAATTGCAGTAGCAAGTGCTAGTGCCCATCGTGTTGGGAGGGAAATAAAAAATAAAAATCAAGTTTGGACAGTATTAGAAATTTATGTTTAAACTGATTTTTTTGGCAGTTCTAACACAAACAGAAACATCCCTTCTTAGCAATACCCTTTAATGAACAAGGATCAGACAAGTGTGCATAAAGAAAGGAAAGGAAAGGAAAATGAAAGACCAAGCAAAAGGATGATGGCTACAACAGAGAAAGTAAGCCTAACATATTGGTGCACTGATGACAAAAGGAGTAATTCAGTCTGAAAATAAAAAATTACCACTGCTAAGTTTACCATCACCACAACAAGTCCAGGATCATAACGCTGTAAAAAAGAAACACCATTTGTTAGGCAGAAACCATTAGGGGCAGAAAAATAGGCCGTTTGTAGTAGGCAGGGAGGATGGGTTTAAAAAAAAAGAATCAATAAATAAATAATAGGAGGCTTCTTCCTCACCCCTCCACCCCATCACCATGCTTTTTGCCCTGTGGAATCAAGGAGCACGGAGGTTTTGAGCAGTTATTGGCTTTCAGAGCTGTACTGGCAACTGGAAAATTTTGGGTGTTGGAAGAGGTTGAGCTCCCGGTGACGGCCCAATTTCAGACAGGCACTGAGGCACGCTGCAGCAGGCACTTTAAAAAGAGCCCGATTCCTTTCCTTAAAGCAGTTGCAAATATTTTTGGGTCAAAAGGAGCTCTGTTTTCAGGTAAGAGGAGAATATCCCATGTACAAAGCAACGCCTTGGTTTCAAGCTTCACCATCGTTCCGAATGAAATCCCACGGCAGCCGGCCAGCCCGACACCCGCCGCCAAGCGCCAAACCCGAGCACTCCCAGCACATACAGAGGCTACAGCAGCACTGCCCATCCCCACGACTGAAACCACAGCTCTGTCCAGGGCAGGGAGACACTCTGCCCAGCAAAGCACTGGGTGCTGGGTCATCGGGGCTGGGGTGAGCCCCTCTCTGTGTCCTCAGAAAGCCACTGCAGCGGCTGGAAAGAGAGGGGCTCTGTGCTCCAAAGCACCACTGCTCACCCCGCCGGCTGCCAAGCAGGCTGGGCAGAAGATGGACAACAGCCAGAGGGGAAAATGGGACTTTGTCAGTTAAGCTCTTTAAGTTCTCCTTTTCAAGAACTTCCTGGAGAAAATTTATTCCAGAGCTACTGTGCATGACAACAGGATCTTTACCAGCACGTAAAGATGCTTTGGGACTCCCAGGTTTAGTGTCCCTGCCAACCCTTTTTGGGTACACCAACATACTTGAGTGGGAAAACTGAGTTTTCAAGGAGGAGAACTATTCCCACGCTTCATGCCACCAGGCAGGGTCACAAGCACTGCCATGCCAAATACCAACCCGCCCCCCCCCCAGTAAACCCTGGAGCACACAAAGCCGTGTCCACACTGTGCCCCCCTGGACCCCAGAAAATGTATTTACTTCCTGAACCAGGTCACAAACTCTTTCCTTTACAGACTGGTCACATTCCACAGGCTGCAAAGCCTAAAGCAGAGAGGGTTATTGTCCAAACTGCTTCCACCCAAGAGGAAAACCTCTCTGGAGAGGGTGAAGCATAAACCTCCAGCGGGATGGGAAAAACCAAATAGCTTCTATAAGTCACACCTTAGAAAATCCCATCTCTTAGGGTAAATTAAGCTTGTAATTATTTCCTTAATTCAGAAATTAAGTGAGATTTCAAAACTGACCAGATAGTCTTGGTTTGCTCTCCTCTTCCCAAAGAGATGGGGAAAGGTTTGCACTCCTCCTCCCAGAGAAACAGGGAAAGCTTTGCTCTCCTCTTCCCAAAGAGAGGGGGAAAGGTTTGCTCTCCTCCTCCCAGAGAAATAGGGAAAGGTTTGCTCTCCTCCTCCCAGAGAAACAGGGAAAGGTTTGCTCTCCTCTTCCCAAAGAAACAGGGAAAGGTTTCTCCCAGCCCATAAAAACCTGCTCACCACTGAACACACCCTGAGAGCCACCCTCCTTCCTATGGCCCCTGCCCAGAGCTCTGCCAGCAGCACCAAGGTGTCAGGCTCTCTCAACTCCACTCCTCCTTAATTGCACAAAGTTATCAGCTATGATCAAATACTTTGTTAACAATCCTATAAATTAATGCATCTTGATTAAAAAAAAAGGGTTAATCCTAATGCTTCAGGGCTTCAGCATCAGACACCAAGTCGTTCTGTGCTCTGTCTCTGGACACAGTGAGTAGATGCTGCTCTGCTCTTGGGAACAGGACACTGCACCAGATGGACCTGCCATCTGAGCTCGTCTAGAATCGCTGCCGTTGTCAACACTAGCACACATTTATTTGATTTTTTGAAACAGTCAAAACAGAAACAGAGTTTTCATCAACAATTTGCAGATTCAGAGCTCCTGCCTCCAGCAGCATCACGCACACAAGAGATACAAGAACTTTCCAAAGGTCTGTTTAGAGAGATAAAATGCTCCCACTGAAGATATACCCCCAACACGATGCGTTGGCGTGATTCAATCACACGTATCTCAGTGTATCACTTATGCACAGCATGCAATCACCACAGAGGTTACAGAAGGGCCTTAATCCTGCTCACGACACTGACATCTTAACAATTCCTCCCAGGTACAAGCTACGTGGCACAGAATCCTAAAGGACTGACTGATGCCACACTCCTTATCAGAGGAGAACTTTAGGAACTGAGGATGCAACCAACAGGATGTGATCTCACTGAGCACAGAGGATTTTTACTTGTTTGCTGTATTTATGTTGTAACTGAAAACAAAATAGCACAAGGGACAACCTGCTGGGAGGTTTTAATTGCTCTTGGATGCCACAGGGGTGAGAAACACAGCTGGGGAGTTTCAGGATCACACTGCTGGACTTGCTCTGGCGGTAAGGGTCAGTCTGTTCAGTCACCCCCGGTAGCAAGCCCACCGCAGGCGGTGGGAGGTAAATGGGTGCCTGGAGTCAGCTATCAGCACCCACAGTGATGTATCGTGGGTATCAGCATTTCACAAGCTCTCAAAGCTTTCCCAGGTCTATCACATGTTTCGTGTCATAGTGGCAATTCAGACTCCTCACTCGGTGCATCACAAGGAGAGAGATGAGGGAACAGTAATTTTTAGGAGTGAACAAGCCTTGGCATGCTCTGTGGCACTCCTTGCTGGCTAAAAATGAAGCTACATTATCAAGCTTGTTCTAATTGCTGTCAGCAGCAAACAAACAAGGGCAACCTTTTACCCTGGGCTCCTTTGGGAATTAAGATTCATGAGCTCATCCTGCTTATGTCAGATTTCTGGAAGGAGTCACAGAATCCAGAGATTGAAATGTCTGTCATCCTGGGTGACAAGCGTCAAGTCCCAGTGAGGAGAAATTGGTTCCCAAGTACACAAAAAGCTGCACTGTGAACAGAATCCCTACCAAGCAGGAGAGCAATGACAAGCGACAGACAAGCTGCCCCGACCCCAATCACACAGAAAACTTCAGAGAGGAACTCAAAACTTCTTAGACACACAAGCCAAGGGCAACACTTGCACAAAATCAGACAGAGCTCCTTAAACTTCTGCAAGGGAGCAAGTGTAATGGGCTCTGGGCCAGAAAACAACCCTAACCCAAAAGATGATGAGTATTAAGGAACAACATGGCTGATGCTGGAGCAAGAACATAAGATTTGGTTGATCTAGAAATCAGAGGTAGGAGTTGCTGTCTGTCTTCACCTCAATAAGCAGAGAGGGTTGAAGAGCCCTGTCTGATTTAAGGCCACACTGCAGGAGTAGGGGCAGGTTCTGTGTGTCTGTTACACACTCAAGTAACCCATGAATTTATCACCTTCCTTCAGGAAGGATCTCGCACATTTGAAAGCAAACAAGGAGACAACTGCTTCCCCCAAAGGAGAAGGAGGCATTAAGCAAACCTTCCTCTAGGTCTGTGGTCTGTGGATTTCAACATGGTAATGAAGATTGGTGTAATGATAGCAGGCTTTCAAAGCCACATAGCCCAGGTTTTTCAAAGCTAACTTCACATGAAAATGTGAGTCTTGAAACAATTGCAATGATTTATGTTGCAAACACAAGGGTGGAAACATTAATCTATGCCAGAACTCAAGTTCCCACGAGGACACGTTAAGATACAACAAGATAAGATGGTGTTCACGTGTATTTCTTGGGCAAGACTGCCAAATCATTCCATACTTAATGAATAAAGGCACTGTTTAACATTTTTATCTTTGTCTTCCATATTTTCTTGTATTTATTACAAAGCTTCATAGCCCATAAAGAAATAAACCATTCCTCACTTCGCTCGTGGTGTTTTTCTCAGCTGCTCATTGTTCCGTGTTCTCAAGGCCTCACAAACATCTACTCTGTCTGCCTTGGTGAGATCAGAGGATTTAACAAATGGAAAAATATATTAATATATTAGCTGTAAGCCATTTGGTGAACTGGTGACAGAGCCAGGATTCAAGACCTCTGGAATTCAAACCCTGAGCTTGTTTCTCCAAGCTGCAGCTGCCAAGCCATCGCCTTTGCCACTGATTTCAGTTGCTCGAGCGGTCTGACCTCTATTTATTACTCCCCACGTTGCTGACAACACTGGCCTCCAGAAAACAGTGTGTCAGGTGGCCACAGGTGATGCAGAGTCTTGGAAGAGTGAGTCTTACTGAGCTTATTATCAAGGAGGCTGCCAGAGAACGGATATTTCCTGCCTGTGGAGAGCCACGGGATCACTTGTTCACCTGCAGGCTCTCCTCCTCCTCTTCTCTGTACGTCTTTCAGCATTTCTTTCAGGCAGTTCTGTTCTTTTATTCTACTCACCCTTTACACCAAGAGGGAAAACAAGAGCTTGTCTGAACAGATTTAGTCAAGAACATGCCAAATCCGAACTGCATCGTAGTGTAACAGGAGGGGGGGAGTGATGACTATATTTATCATCACAGAATTTGCAAGTCAGAGCAGCAATCCACTTGTTTTTTTAACTGAAAATCATGCCACACAAATACAGTTAGAGGAGCAGAATTCTAGCATTTTCTAACAAATCTGATACCTGCTACCTAGCTAGATAATTTATATCCTTGTGTAAAGATAAAAATAAAATCAAAGTTCTGTTACACACACTAGTACCTGCTGCTGTGTGTCACCAGGACAATTTATACCATGAGTCGGTACCACACCTTGATCAACAGAACAGCACTGACTGGACAAGCCCCAGAGGGTTTACTGGTTTTAGCCCAAGCAGGAGAGAACAAGCAGGCAGGAAGGGGCTCACAGCTTCACATGACACCACCACGAGCTCCCAAGACACCAAACGTGGCTCTGACTGCAGTCAGCCTGCCTCCCCCACCGCAGCGTTACGGCATCTCCAGGAAGATTCCAATCCAGGAAGATCTTCCTGCTCTCCAGGAAGATTCAAACCCACCTTTCAGAATAGTCAGGCTGAAATGATGGCAAAACTTTGCTAAAAACATAAGCAAACAACAAGGAAGTTATTACTGGATAGGGACAGGAATCAGGGGACAGAAGACATTTCTTTTGGACCAAACACTCCAGGTAAAACTCCTACTACTTCAACTCACCGCCCCAGAAGGGAGCCCCCTCTTCTGAGCATAGCCACTCCCTGCTTTTTATTTCCTGACAAACTGAGGGAAGCCAAGTACTAGCACAAGCCAGCACCCCACAAAGCCCTGTCCTCCACCTTCACACCAAGTAACACTTGTCATCACAATAACTGAGTGGCAAGAGTGCTGTTAGTGCCCTGCAGACAATCAAGGAGCAAACTCAGAGTTTCAAGGCTTAATTCCAGCTCTACACAAAACCCTGCTTTATCTAACCCACCTGACTCCACCACACAAGTGCCTAGGAACAGCTATGCTGGGACAAAAAGCTGTTGCTAAATACTGTAGCAAAATACTACATTCTGATTCACCTCTCCAAGATACCATGGAAGACTTGGGTAATCCCAGCCTTGGGAATACTGTGGGGACATGAATTAAATCAATGCTTTTCAATGTATCAAATTAATTATGCATGGTGTGTGAAGGGAGATAGCTGGTGGTACCAGGAAGCCTCACTGCTTTCCTGTGGGGGTGATGGAGCAGTTTTAAAGTGTCTGTCAAACACATTTCCCTAAGAGAGGGCTTTAAAGAGGCAAACCTAGATGTGATGAATAGTTACAGTTACTGCCCAGTACCCACTCACAGAGCAACAAGCTACACCCGTCCACCGAAGCTGGTCAATCCTTCCTGAGGGTCCCTTCCATAAGGCCAGAAAACATCAGACAGACCTTCCTAACCAACCAGTCTGCACTCTCCAAACCCCCTCAATTTGCAGCAAACCATCCCTTTGGAGCTGCTCACCCACCCTCCTCCCCTTCACAGCCCCTGCTAGGACCACGGGAGCAGCAGGAGGACAATGAGGACAGGAGGATGGCTGTGAATTAACTCAGCAGCACCAGAGATGGAGGCACTACCCAGCCTTTAAAGCCTGCCCACTTGCTCTTCGCTATCAGGTCTACCCTCCCCTCGTTCATCCCCACTCCCCATCACACATGCTGCCATCCCAATGTCACCCCAAAAAGCCATCTAAACCTGTGACTCTTCAGCTGAGTGAGATGATGGATTCAAGAGAGCTATCAACCAGTCTGCATGCTAAGGCATTCCCCCATGTGTCCTACACACATCCTCTTTCAGAGTACATCAGAACCAGGTCTTCCCATATTTTCTGGCAAAGCAAGTTGTCTTTGTCTTTCCTAAGGATACTCTGTTCAGTTTTCCCTAGTCTAATTAAATGAGATTAAACTACTGGTTTTAGTCTTGTGCCTGTACCTCCAGAGCACAGTTAAGTCATATTAAACACACAAATCAAGAAATAACAGGAGTTTTCAGCAGGTTTTTTTTAAACAAAATGTAAAAACTCAACTGAAAACAGGGGAAACTCAAGTGCTTTTATAAACTCTTCAGAAGCACATGAATAAAGTTATATCACCTCTGCATGTCAGTCTCTCAGTGCTTTTCATAACAGGACTCTGACTTAATATGGAATACTTAGAGTAAGAGGAATTGTTAGAGTATCTGAATCCAAGATTTCACTTAGCCCTCGCACCCCTTCTGGCTCCTGGGTACCTCCCCTGATTTAGTCACAATTCTACCACAATTCTGTACCATAATTTGGTACAAGACTGCATGTGGAGGTCAGAGAGTGTCTTTAATCATGTATTTTGCTAGTTCATTGTTGGGTTTTTTTGTCCAGGAGAATTATCAATTCTCCTGCCTCTAAAGAGGCAACTGTTCACAATCACTGCTTCCTCATTTGTTAGAGAGCAGCCATCACACAATCTCTGTAGCAAAGTGGTTCCCCAAGCCTTGAATTTCCAGATTTAAAGAGATCCCTGTCAACTGGCACCTCCTCATTCTGCTTTTTCATATTTGCTGTCCACTAGTAACTTCAGGTCTCTCAGGGGAGACCTTGCTCTCTCCAGCTCCCTGGAAGGAGGTTGTGGGGAGCTGGGGCTCAGCCTCTTCTCACAGATACCCAGCGACAGGAGGAGAGGGAATGGCTGCAGGTTGTGCCAGGGGAGGCTCAGGTTAGGAATAAGGAGGCATTTCTTCTCCCAAAGAGCACTTGGGCATTGGAATGGGCTGCCCAGGGAGGTGGTGGGGTCACCATCCCTCGGGGTGTTCAAGGTAGGTTGGATGAGGTACTGAGGGACAGGGGTTAGTAGGTGCTATAGGTGGTAGGGGGATGGTTGGACTGGAGCATCTTGGGGGTCTTGTCCAACCTTCAGGATTCTCTGATTCTAAAGTCTAATTTCCAAATACAACACAAGTGGTTTGTAGAAAAGAATGTAAGAGAGATCAGGAGACAAGCAGAGGAATGACCCTACTGAATTCATTATGAGCTTCTCTGAACCAGTATTCTCACATTTGCATGGTCAGAGGTGATAGCACCATCCCTGGCTGATGCTCCACTAAAATAAGAGATGTCAAATGTGGTACAGTCAGAACACAGCTCCTCCTGTGACAGCCCTGTCATTAAGGATGGGGATTACTCGCTTGCTTACCCAAGTGACTCTGCTCTTCCAACCAGCTACCACGGTGAACTGGAGATACACTACAAGCAGCTCTCTGGTAGGTACACAACTTCTGCTTCTGAAATCCTGCAGAGAAGCAGCTGATCCATTGCCCTACAACTGCAGACTTTTACCACCACCAATTGCCAAGTGTGAATTTTAGGCTATTGCAGCTGCCATCCAGAGAAACAGCTCAGCACTGCTGCTGCTGGATCCTATCTGCCATGGGTAGGTAACGTGAAGGAAGCCATCACAACAGTACAATCCTGCAGCATGAGGTTCCTGAACGGCATTACTAGAAGAAATCAGCATTTGAGAGTGCCAAATGTAATGCAGCATGACTCTTAGATTCACCAAAACTAAAGAGGGAGCCCCAGTTAGATGAACATCTAGAATTAAAAGCTACAGAACAATAAGCATGCTGTATTCATCAACTTCCCTTTTTAATTAAAGTCAACTGCATGAAAAGACAATGAATGCTCTATCAATTCCATACTGGTAACCCCAAACTTGGGCTTTGGAGGGTGTGTTGCCTTCCACAGGAGCTCAGATACCACATCCACAGATAAAGACTACTCCAAGGTTCTGCTTCTGCTGTACCTCTTTGCTGTTTAGGATTTTAGGCTCAAGCACAGCATGAAGCAAGCAGAGGTAACCCCAGACATGTTCTGCATTTGCTATTTCTACATCTCTTCTGAAATACCTCTTGGTCTTTTCTCTTTTCTGAGCAAGAAGGGAGAGTAAAAGAGGGGAACCACTTTTCTGTCTTCCATGCCAGTGCACAGCAAGTGACTTCACTCCTCAAGCTCTTCAAGTAAGATTAAAATTGGATGCAAATGTTTCCTTCCTGGCAGTTTATATTTGGGTTTTGGGACGATCTAAGATTCATGTAAAAAGGTCACCAGATAATGAATTAAACACTCCCAACATGACCATCATCAATGCCACAGGCACAGGTTCTAGCAATGTAACTAAGAGGGAGCGAGCACCCTTGACATCTTTACATCAGGCAGCGCTCCTGCACATCCTCAGCCAGAGAAGCTGTCTGTCCGTCTGTCTGTCGGACAGGGTGCTGCTTTCCTTCCAGAAGGTGAAAGGCACATACAGTTCCTGCATGCTCTGCAAAGCCGATGTTAGGAAGGTTTCAGTACCTCCCTGGGTTAAACTAGATGGGCTATTTTTACTCCTGTGTTTCTGTTAAAGCAGAGGAAGCAGAGGAAAACCCTCACAGCCCATCCCCACGATCTGTCTGTAGCTTCCAGGCAGTTTAAATCACCAGAGCTTCAGTAACACGCAACAGATACAGGACAGATTCAACGCCTGGAAATGTGCAGTGGGAACAATCTAAATCTGGACAAGTATCACAATGGAAATGCCTCATCAAGGCCTCGGGCAGCACCGGTGCTCTCACCCTCGGGACATGGTGACGCCACCCCGCTGCCCCCAGCTCAAGACTGTACAGTTCATGTGCAGTTTACTCCGTCACGTCAGTGCCTGCAACACCACAGGGCCCCTTGGGGCTGTGCTTCTGAACCCAGCTGGGGCTGGGAGAGGGCTTTAGCTTCTTTCAAGTCTCCGTGTTTCCACACCGGTGAGGCACAGAGCAATACGAGGCACCCAAAAGACAAAATAGACCAAATTACACATCCAGTGAACGCCATGCCAAAGCAGAAGCCCAAGAGACAACTACAACCACGTCCTGAGCTTTGGCACCAGCACAGGACACGAGAGGACTGCAAGAGTGCCATGCATTAACCAGAAGATTTCAAACGAAACCATGTTAGAAGAAGCAAGAAGCGTTAACCACCAAGGCAGCCCTGTCTGAGAAGTTAGAGTGCCTTAGTCCAGAAGATTAATGTGCATTCCCAGAGTTCAGAGAACTCGTTACCTCTCGACAGTCCACAGCACAGAAACACTCATCTCTAACGGGCTCACTGTAGGGCCATGGAAGTCCAATTACAAGCTCCCAGGTCTTCAGACTAAGGGTATGGGAACACGAGTAAGTTACTCGGAGGAACTCAGGGCACGCTCCAGTTTCACACACTTCAAGAGGTTTCTACAGACACTGCCTGGACACACAGGCTTGTGCTCGGTGTAAATATGAGCACCTTGCTCCCAGTATCACAGGCAGACACCGGATACACAGGTGTTATCATGGGCAGTTCAGGTGTTATCGGGGCAGTTCATAAGGAACAGCGACAGGCAGAACAGGAACAACTGGCCAGGGGAAGGGCTACAGCCACCCACGTGAGCTGGGCAGCACTGGCTCCATTTAAATCGCGGGGTTTAGTGTCACAGGAAGAATTCAGGCTCCACACAATGAGCACTAGGTGCATTGGTTTCAACCAGCACTACAGTGCCTCAAGGAGATTCACTAAATCCCTGACAAACAGGCTGCTGGGTAATAGAAATAAGTCAAACCTGTGAAAGCCCTCTGGAGAAACTAGAAGTGAGCCTCTCCCATCCATGAGAACCTCTGCCACCACTTTCAGTCTTCAGTGGGCCCTTTTACTCGCCTTCTAATGGCTTCTGACGCCACTGTGAATCATGCACACAGATCATCACTAGCTTATATTTTTAATTCTTTTAATATCAAAGCATCCAGCCAGCAGGATATCATTACAGGTTTAGAAGCTGCACAACTACCTGTTAGTAAGTAGGCAGTTAATTCACCTCCCTCCAAAAAAGGCCGAACACGGTGGTTCTTACACGTACACGACACACACACACATCACATCTAACCTGTGAGGCAGCAGCTTCCACTTGCAAACTGCTAAATATGAAACTCAACAGTGCATTTTGTTTGGATTTATTAATAATGGAAAGAAAAAAAAAATCTAATCTAGGAACAAAAAGCAGAGATAATTTTTGTTAAAGACCGAAGCTGGCGTTGGAAGGTTTCAGACACAAGCTACTGGACTTACCCTGCAGTGACTTGCCCAATCCCTGGCCCAGCTTCCACCCATGTTTCTGGAGTAAGCGGTGTCCAATATTATCCTGACAGACAGAACAGAGAAAACAAACCAAAAATATTCCAATAATATATTCTTCCCTTCCCACTGACATTTAAACATGTGATGAGCAAAGAGATTTTCTACATATATATATATATATGCATGCAAAAAAAATGCTACTGAAAAGGCAATATATGCCCAAGAAAAGGGAAAGACAAATGTCAAAAATCGCTGGCTAGAATTTTTTCCAGGGGGGAGATGGGACAAGGTACTGGGGACGGTCACTTTCTGATGGTGTGCTGGGCAACTTTTGTGCATCACATTTAAAATAATAATAATAAAAAAAAAAAGCAATGTGGGAGAAAACAAAAGTTTACCAATAAAAATTGACAGTAAAAAGCATAAAATCAAGCTATTTATACAATCATATCCATCACCTAGACAGCACCACTTAAGATTATTATTTTTATTTTTTTTTGTAAAGAAAATCTACAATGTGTTTAGTCATTTTGTTTGTGTGTCAGGCTTTTATAATACTGAGTAAGTTGTAAGTGCAAGACTGCCCCACCACTAGAAACCAAAACACAATCATAGCAAAATCCAGGCTAGACTTGATTGGGTTTTTTTTATATATGTATATATATATAAACTAGCATGCAGCCAATATTAAACTGAAAAAACAGTGAGGTTAGTAAAACAAACAAAATAAAAAAACCAAAATAAAATAATTTAAATAAAATGAGCTCAAGCACAGACTGGGTGATGCATTTCACATGTAAACTAACAAAAATACTAAGATGTTAGAATGAAACAGGCCTAGCAATAAGTTAACAGCAAGGAACCATTAGTGCATGTAGGGGAAACAATAAGCATAATGTCTCATCTTCCTAAAAAAAAAGCTAGTTTGGAATAAGTGGAAAAGTATTGATGCAGCAATTCATTGTCAGCTTTTGAAAACAGGGGTGAGGGGGGCTCTGTGTGGAGTTCCTCATGATTTTAGGCAAGACTTCTTCCTCAAAAGACAGACCAGGAGTGCTAACAGCACCCTTGTAGCCATCTAAATCCAGCAGTTTATCCCTTACTCATCAGGTCACCTGTTTATTAGCAGTGAGCAACTCTCACCTCCTCAAAGGACTCTCAGTTAGGACCACGCTGTTCGCCTTCTCATCGTAAAGATGGCACAGATATTTGCTGACCATCACTTGCCCCAAGGCAAACAACAACTCAAGATTCCACAGAAATATCCTGAATTGTAAAAGGCTGTTGAGTCTGTAAGGTTGAGCAGTAAATAGAATCTTCAGAAGAAAACAGATCTCTGTGCCGTGGGTCGCTCGAAACAACCGAGCTGTCAACACGCAGCAGATTCCACTCACTCTGCACTGAAGAAAATGACCATGCAGTCTGTAGAACTCTGGTGAATCAGCTCAAAAGACACAGTCTTCCCCAAAATATTGGCTGCATGGATATGTTTTTCCTCAAAAAGATTCTATTAAGTCTAAATTTATTACTATTTTTTCCCCTCATATACCAGTAAAGCAAGACTTTGCATCCCGCTGTATGTTTCAAAGCAGCAGCATCTTTCCCACACTCCCAGCTCTCCCCCAGGACATAAACAGGGCTACAGAAGGAAAACATCAATTAGGAAAAGGAAATATCTGGTTACAGAAAGCTTAAATCAGTATATAGGGGGGAAAAAACCAGAAGGAAAACTGAACAAATACGGATTCCAACCACGAACACCATGGAGAAGACCTTCTTGGTTTGGAAGTGTAGGGCAACTTACCTGGAAATAAATCTGCAATGGCCACAAGAACCACACAGGGGTTGTACAAGGGCCCCAAGTTCAGAGGGGTTTGTGGATAAGGCACTCATTGTTCTGCCATCAGCATTGCTGACAAAGGATTATTGAATCGGGTTTTAATAGAGGGCGCTGACAAAAATGGCTGCGTTTTCAAACCCAGGCCAAGGAGTACTTTGGGATCTTTGGCTAGGTGGAGATGAGACATTGTGCTGACTGTGTTGTGTTATGAATGCACTAAAATAAACAGACAGATGAAGCAGTAATGCTATTTCCAAAAGCAGTGCAAGTGGAGTGAAAGCATTTCCATACGAACCTGGCTTTAAAAACTGGGCTGTCAAAAGAACAGTTAAATGTAACACAAAGTAAGAAACTGTCCAATCACTAATGGTAGTTTTTCTTTTGCTTTGTTTTCAATTCACTGCTTGCAAGTAATGTATTTATTAAAGAAGAGTGAAAGCATAAAATAAATTCAACAAGTCAAGACCAGCTGGGAGATTCAAGAGCGGTGTGTTGTGACTGACACAGTGAAGGGGTAAACAAATGTTAAAGGGGAAAAAAAAAGAAAAATTTAGGAGGGTTATACACATTAGCACCACTTTTACAAAACCACTCAAGAGGATGGTTGCAAGTTGTTTGATATAAATTGGAATTATGCCTGAATGTTGCCCTGTCTTGGTCCCCAGGAAGGGGGTGGCGTCCCATCCCACTCTCTCCCCCCCCCATTTGTTTAAGTAGTTAAACTGTTTCCTAACTTTAAATATTACTGAATTGAAAAGGAACATCTTCTGTTTCAGTGAACGGGGGAACAACCCAAAGAGTTTAATATTAAGGTTTGAGCTGGGTTCTAGGGAACCTGCTTTGGTTGGGGTTGGACTTGATGAGCTCTGGAGGTACCTTCCAACCCCTATGACTCTGTAAATCTCTGACCTAGTCATTTTTCTGCTCATTTCTAGCTGCTTTCTTCCTCCATCTCCAATTGCTGTCGCAGGCACAGACTGGCAGGTCGGCTCTTCAATGTAAACACTGCCCTAAAAATTAAATAATGGAGGGCCAGGCTTGCTAGGCTCCCATGTGAGAGCCCTTCTGCAAAGCCTGTCAGCCTGAAGACTAGCTGGGGATATCAGGACCAAGATTTGACACGGGGCAGCAAATGCTGCAACAGCTGGTAGCTTGGGTTTTTTTCTTTAAATCACATTTTTAAGTGAAAGTTCTGTAAAAGCCTGGATTCTTTCACATTAAAAAATGGCTTTTCGTCCACCAAACTTCCTGCCAGTGTCAAGAACTATCACTCCTTTTCACTAAATTACCCTCACACTGTAGTAATTCTCCTATGGAAGAGTTGCTGTGATCCACAAAAATGCCAAGAGCCCACCAAGGATCTCTCCCTGTTTCTCAGCAGAGAGCTGGCATTAGTCTCCTCTCTTTCTTACACTATCATTTTGGAGCTCCTTATGTTACAGCCACAATAAATATTATTGATGCAGCCAAAATAAGCCTCCTATTAGGTGTTTGGGTGAGCAAGTGAGCTCTCACTTGCCATCTAAATTACTGAGAAGAGCACCACTCTGTGTCTGGGAAAACGGTCACGGGGACAGTGCTGGACACAGCTGTGGGATGCTCAGTGTAGGACCTGGTAGCTTGGCAGGCTCTTGATGGAACAATTTGCACCTCCCAGGATTACTCTGGCCACTGTGGAGCTATTCAGTAGTGAGCACTGCTATTTACAGACAGGGAACTTTGCATTACAGATAAAGCACAGCTTCTCCAAAAGCCTGTAGGAAATGTAAAGGTCTTGACTTCACTGAACTGTCACAGGAGTTGGCTGAGCTACTTTGGAAAATCTCATCCAAAGTAACCTTCTCCAGAAGCTGAAACTGGCCTCCCCAACACCCCATCCTGCACCCTGACAAGATGGCCTCGATGGCTTTCCATGGGTATCAGTGATTCCTAATCAGGATATTTTCCCAGCATAAATTCTTGACAAAGGTCCTGGGCAATTAAAAAAAAATGAAATAAATAAATGCATACAATGAAAAGATGTGTACAGGAACTGAAAGGTACTGGTGATGCTCTATGTGGGATATAATCCACAGTCGGCGGACTGAGCCGCATTACGGATCAACCAGAACACTCATTTTGCCTAATAGAGGTTTTCTGCCAGATCCCCACCCCACACATCATGTTCACATCCTTCATCTTGGCATCAGCAGGAACCATACGTCTCTTGAGTGGATTGTAAGCTGTGCTGACTGTGTATTGAGGAGTCTATAAGCAAGGATCGGATGCTACTGGGTGAACCCATGCAAACAAGAGGTTGAAAAGATTCCCAAAACAAAACCTATAGCTCACTACAGATGACACAATGAAGACTAGAGAGAAAAGCCAAATAGTAATGCTACACCATTCAGCTTCAAGAAGCACATTATTTATAGCGCTGTCCACATATGGCTACTGCTAAATGTCAAATCAGCAGCCTCATCAAATTACACTTTGGAACCAGTGGAGTCCACAGATCTGTACAGATACACAGTGCGACACAACCCAGCTTCAGCTCGGCCAGTCAGCTACAATAGCCTGTGATCGCCCAACAACTACCCACTGAAGCTGGAAACCTCCTGTAGGTCAAGGAAGCTCCTTGTGTGACTGAGCAGAATTGGGGGGGGCAGGGGGGGCGGGCAGGGGAAGGACGTTTGTTAGTTATGACAAGGACAAGCTAACAAGCTCCAGGATCAGTGGGGATACGCAGTCTCGCCTCCAACCTGCAACAGCAACAGCTTGGTTCGACTCCCTCACCCTCTGCATCCTGCATGGGAAAGGGCAGCTGCCTGGGCTGGGCTCTAGGGGACAGTGCTATCTCCTGCTCCATCTGTACTGCTGGGACAAAGAAACCCACAGATTCACAGCAACCAGGTTCAGTAAACGAGGAGAAATAGGGAATTAACATGAAGCAAATCTGGATTCCATTAGAGCTGCAATACTTTGTGACTTCCCATTTGACTACCTGAACTCAGTGCATTTAAAATATTTTAAAGCCAATGCATATACAGCTTCTTGGATTTTAAAGGGTTAAATGCTCTGATTCTTTTCCAAGGACACCAGTGGCTCCACTGAGTGAACAGCCAGTGTACTTGCAGCATCTTTCAAACCAGAACAAAAACAAAGTTACTTGTGGGGGGGGGAAAAAAAAAAAAAGAAATAAATCAGTATTTGCAGCTATGAAGAGTCCATTGATATGAAATATTTCCTTCAATTTAGTAATGGAAAATAGCTGGCTTCTCATTTAGGCTACGTACATCCACTAGCTCGCATCAGCTCTAGTTTCCATAAAAGTACTTTGGTTATAGTCGCATGTTACAGTCCAGACATCTTTGGCCTAAACAAGCTGTACAAAGCAGGATTTCCACAGGAACAAAAAAAAAAAAAGAAAAAAAAAATACTAGCAAGCTAATTGAGGACACATTTCAACATTGTAATGATCTGTAGACTCCCAAACCTATTTTTCCAGCCACCTTTGAGTTGCATGCTGTAGCAGTACAGTCAGCACCTCTCAACAGATAATGCTGCAGAGATGGATCTCACTTCAGTGGTGATTCCAAATGTATGCTTCAAGAGCAACCCTCTGCCCCTGGGATTTCCAAATGCAAGTTACCTTTAGTCTTGAAAGAGTTTTCATATTACTAAGAGAGGAGAAGATGTAACAAGCACGTCTAAGAGAACATACTTAATGCTCTCTCCAGTCTGAAGAATAACCAAACTTTATAAACTTTTAACTGGGAAGTGATTTGATCTGCTACTATTATAAACAGAGACATTTGTCAGCCCAACTATTTCCATAATGTGAAGCATAGGCTCTTACTCATTACTCTGAGCAGATTCCTTTTTAAAGGTCAGCTGAATTGTTAACAGAGAACTGGTTAAGAATTATAAAACAATTTGTTAATAAATGCTAATATTGCAAATATTTAGATGTGTGGTATTTGAAAATTATAAACTCGTCCTTACTCCTTCCCTCTCAATTGCAGTTCAAGGATGTTCTCTGCTTCTAGGTGAGTGGACAGCACAAAATAAAGAAGGTAAAAAAAGGAGCCTGAGCACCTCTTTCCTAGTGAAAAACGCTGTGGGAGAGGTACACCACTAACCTGTGACAACTGGTCCTTCCTTCAGCGTGTACAATTTGCCAATTTAAAAAGCACACAGTGCCTGGAAACAAAATCATTTTAATGGGAAACTTTATAAATGCTTCCCAGCTACAGATTTCCTTTTAAGAATCAATCATGTACTTCATAACGACAACGTGAAGATTAACCTTAAATGTGACTGGTTTGTTTCTGCCACCAGGATTGTTCATGAGACCAAAAAAAGCACCCAGTGCAGCAGTCACAGCTCTTGAATTCGGGGCCTAGCAGGTGAAGCCAGCTCGAGCACAGCTGCTATGATAATGCAGAACACACATTTACTCAGTTCTGTGGCTCTTCTAATACCCTGGAGTAGGGGTCATCCCCCTCAAATGCTTCTCCCATTACAGACAAAAGAAGAGTGAAGCAAACTGGATTTTAAAGTAAGAACAAGAGGAGGTTTTAACTCTTTCTCCTCCCAGTGAGGTAAGCCATTCTTCTCTTGCCATCAAAATGTTTTCAAATTTAACCCTAAGGCTGAACTGCACATATTAAAACCTACCAAAAAGCTGGCAAAGACTAACAACAGCCCAGTATTTGACTGGTGAAAGATACATACGAATAAAATATTCAAGTTGTAGTTGAGTTTAATTTTTCTGCTGCAGTTGAACATTAATCAAGCTGCAAGGAAGTATTACTCCTGCAGAGGATCCAAGCTGCACTGCAAGCATCTGTGCCTGTGCCACGGGGACGGGGTACTCAGTCACATGTCACATGCTTCTGCAGGCATTGCCCCTTGGAGAATCCCAAGGAGATGGGATCTGTGAGCACTTCTACTCCTCTGTTTGGGAAAACACTTTTAAAAATCAGATAACCAGTCTAGTCTGTCAGTAGTATTTCCATTATTTTGAAATGCTAATTTCCAGCGTGGTACAGAGTAGGCTACCAACAAATATTTCTCATTATATTTACATAAGGAAATGAGCTTGGCATTTTAATTAAAAATCCCCATGTCACAACCTAAGATTGAAGTATTCAGGAGAACATTGAATAGGAATTCCCATCTCTGCAGCATTATCTCATGCGTCATCAATTACTGCCATGCCTAAATCTAGCATCATGCCAGCACATTAAGACAGTAGGTACTATATGCAGTGTTCACTGGACCAGAAGAACAGAAATAAGAAGGGGGAAAGGAAACCCTAGAGAAGAAATTAAAAAAGGCAGACCGTGCAATACAAACCAGATCATGGCTGCTTAGCTAAAATGGGCCAACTGCTGCGGAAGAAAAATGTCGAACACCCCAAGTTGTGTAAATTTTTGGTAAACATCTAACACACACACAAACACACACAACACCAACCTACACACGAATGAAAAATAGATATCCATCTTTTGCTAGCCCTAAGATTCTTCTAAGAGCAGACTAATGTTGAAGAAACTTTTAACAGAGAGCTTAAATTATTAATAGGGGAAAGAAATACTGGAGTAGTTCCTTTAGAAAAAGCTAGTCTTAATCAGAATAGCACTAAGTGGCCCTTGATTATTCACTGCACTTATTTTTGCTCTCATATTGAAACTGCAAATGAAGCTTAGCTAAAGCTAAGTGCCAAACTTAGGTCAGGTTTAGGCTGAACAAGCTGCTGTGCCTAAGCCTAGCAGATGCTTTGCAAAGAGAAAAATTTAAAAGCTTAACAAGGTAAAACTAAACACCACTTAATTATTCCCCAGCTTCTGGCTGTACTCTCCAGGCCCAATTCAAAGTACAGTAATACTCCAAAGAGACTCACGGCGCAGTTTCAGACTCGTGGGGAAGCTGTGCTACACTGACACTGCAATGCAGCCTTGTTTCCCTACTGACAGGTGTCATTCTAATGCTTTTAACACACCAGTAGTTTCCCAAAAATATAAGCTACAAAAAGGAGCAGAATGCATTCTACTGCACTATTCCATCAGTGTTCACACATGAATTAAAGTGATTCTTCAACCAAAGTATACAACCAAAATAAATATCTAGAAATTAATGTAGCCTTTTTAAATAGATTTGGAATGATCAGGTTGAACTAAAGTTTAAGTCACCTCTAGCTTTAGGAGAGCTATTTAAAGATTAAATCCCAGGCCCGCTTAATTTCAGCATGCAATTTACCACCAAAAGAAAACAATTAGCCCTGTGCTGACAAAAAGATGCCCACTCCTACCAAATTGGACTGCATTCACATCAAGTACCATCCGATCACGGCCTAATTTTTGATGGGTTGATGATGCTGATAAGTATGTGTCTTACCGATTCTATAGGCTTGTCTAGAGACGCTTGCTCTATCTCCAGGTGCCCTTCTTCATATTGATCAAAGTGATTGCCCTGGAAAAGAAGATGACAGTTAGCTCTATGGCAGAGAACACATTTCCAATAGCCTACTTTCAAGGCTCTGGTTTGTACACAGTGTTATATTTTACATAAATTTGCTAGAAAATGTAGCTTATTCGATTCAGGCTCAATTCAGTATATAGGCTATAAGAACAAAAAGATAATGGAAAAACGGAGCCAAACTGATGATAGTCAAACTGTGGAAGCTGGCAAAATATCAGATGTTTATGAGGACAGTACGTTGGGGGCTCTTCCTTCAGAAAGTCTATGAAAATGCTGGCCACCAGTGCCAGCCTTAAAACCACACAGAATGACAGAATCACAGGGATTGGAAGGGACCCCCAGAGCTCATCGGGTCCAACCCCCTGCCAAAGCAGGGTCCCTAGGACAGGGCACACAGGTCGGTGTCCAGACGGGGCTGCAATCTCTCCAGAGAAGGAGATTCCACATCCCCTGGGCAGCCTGGCCCAGGGCTCCCTCACCCTCACTGGGGAGAAGTTCTTCCCCAGGTTGCTGTGGAACTTCCTCTGCTCCAACTTGCAGCCATTGCCCCTTGCCCTGTCCCCACAGACACTGAAAAGGGGCTGCCATTTCCCCTGCATCCCACCCTTCAGATATTGATAACCATTAATAAGGTCCCCTCTGAGTCTCCTTCTCTCCAGGCTGAACAGCCCCAGCTCACTCAGCCTTTCCTCACAGGGGAGATGCTCCAGCCCCTTCATCATCTCCCTCACCAGAAAGTTCTTCCACATACAGGACAAGAATAAGGAGAAACTGACACCCACACACACACAAAACGGAGGGAGGTTACTGTCTTGTCTCTTTTAAATAAAGAGCAAGGCTTTCTTTGCAGCTGGAAACCCAAATTGCTTGAGGCATACATGTAATTTCACACACCTTAAGTCAACAAAAACCTACAGTGGTACCAAATGAAACCTCTCCCTGTGCCCACAGCACTTGTTCACAGGCTGGAGCAGTCCTTTCCTTGACCCTAGACAGCTGCACAGTGATCCCGTAGTGGACGTGATGCTCAAAAACACAAAAAAGCCTTAGTTTCACCCCAAGCAGAGCCCTGAGCCAGCTGACCATGCAGCCACACAACCACATACAGTGGCACAAAGATCATCAGGATGCTCGTGCAAAATGGCTTATTCCAGAAGCAGCAGCTTGAAGCATCTGAGAGCAAAGCACCTGGAACTGCTACACAAAAATGACAGGACAGAGGAACTCGGTTTGAGGTACAAGAGAGATGGACCAAGAGATCCACAGGAAGTACACTACTAAAGCATGTGGGCACTCACACTGCAAAGAAAATCATGGAATCACAGAGTGCTTTGGGTTGGAAGGGACCTCGAAGCCCATCTAGTTCCAACCCCCTGCCATGGGCAGGGACACCTTCACCAGCCCAGGGTGCCCAAAGCCCCATCCAATCCGGCCTTGAATCCTTCCAGGAATCCAGGGGCTCCCACAGCCCCTCTGGACACCCTGTGCCAGGGCCTCCCCACCCTCAGAGTGAAGAATTCCTTCTTCACATCTAACCTACCCCTGCCCTCTTCCAGCTTGAAGCCATCGCCCCTTGTCCTGTCCCTGCACTCCTGGGTGACCAGCCCCTCTCTCACTACAAAGAATGATAAATCCAAGCACCTCACTTCCTTACACTCCCAGAATAACTCCATCAAACATTTAACCCTACAGACCGGCCACGTGTAATAATTAAAGTAGACAGGAGATTAAATAGAACTGTTATCACGATGCAGTGTACCCTGCCTCCACCAGTACACACCACACACACTTCTACACTGGTTGCTTTCTGAACCAGGCAATCTCTCCCCTACCCAACGGAGCCACGGAAGCACAGCACAGCTCACAAACAACAGCCCCTGGAGTAGAGATTAGAGCAGAGCAACCCTCCTCAGGCACCCACCATGGGAAAATCCACCTTTCCATGTTTTGCCAAGACATGAAGCGTGGAGCTTCATGAGCCAGGAAGGCAAAGGGCAGTCTCTGTCCTCCAGAATAACTGTCAGTGCTGGAACACCGTCAGTGTGAAGGGCTGTTTCAGGAAAAAACAACAAATCATCTCTGTTGCAGCTCTGTTACAATTTCATATGTTTCCAAAACCTCAAATTCCTGAAATTGCAAACACAGGGAGCCATCTCTGACCATTCAATAGGCCCATGGTGTAGCAGTAACGTCCACCATCGCTGGCACAGACCCAGGAAGGAAGAAACAAATAACCTTTCTAGCTGCAGACCCAGAAGCCAACTGGAGAGATGCCTGCAGCCAAGGTTAGCACAAAGGCCACCAGCAAAGGGGGTCCTTTCAGTGGGCTTTCCTACACTCCCTGGGCACTGCTCAGCATCACAGCCCTGTGAAACCCCAGGAGGTGTTAAGGCCTCAGCTGACACCCCCTGCTCCTTCCCCAGACTCCCCAGTGCCACTGAAATCCCTTCTGGCTGCTCAGCAAACACCAGGCAGTTTTTATTTGCATCCCAGCTCCGCAATTACTTTGAGCAGGAACACCTAGCACCACTGCCAAGAGAAACATGTATGTTGTCACTCTCCTCCTTTCTACCAACACCAACTTCTCCTTCTGCAAGAATGTTAATGAAAGCCAGCATGTGAAAGAGCAAATAGTTGCACTGGACTGGCTGTTGGGATTTTACAAGCCAGACACCAGGCTCTAAAAATCCTCTGGAACAAGCGTTCGTATGCAAATCTGCAAGAGACCATCTTGACAAAAACATGTTGCCAAGAGAACCTGCTTTGATGCTGGTGCCCCAACTGCCAGCCTATACATCATCTGCCGTCCACAGCGGTAATTCACCCAGGCCACACTCTGTTCCCAGTAGTTGTCTTTCCCACGGCCTCTCCAGAGCAGATCTGGGACTTCATCTGCACGCAGCAATCCACTCCCATCCATTTTTTTTGGACAGCCTTCAAGGAGCAAGCTGAAGGCAAGCTTACCATGCACATGCACTCATTGAGCTGCTTGAAAAATGCTAGGGATTCTTGGAGACAGGCACAACATCGCTGCCTGGGCTGACACATGTGTGTGCTGGGCAGTCAGGGAGCCCAGCACGGAGAAGACAACATCAAACCAGGCTCATGGTGCAAAGGACATGGCCCAGCCTCCTGGAAAGCAGCTCCCAACAGAACAAAAGCAGTCAAGAGCAAGCATGCTGTTAATGAATTTACACTGGTGACTGCTAGAGAAAAGACAGTACTAAAACTTCACAGCTAAAAATTACACCCATTTAGTTAAACACCTGAAACACTCTCAACAAAACCAAAACCAGACTTCCCCCCTGCCCCCCCCCCCATCTTATTTCACAATGTGATCTGCTGCCTGCAGACAGCTCAGAATATTCTCACTAAATTACCTGGAGCTGGCAAAATATTTCTGCCTACTCACCATCTCCTTCAGCACGCTGCCTGCCAAGACATTTCAAATTGTTTTTACAAAGGCAAGGGTCAATTCCCATTTGAAAGCACGCCTTGGTGATCTGAGGCTTTACAACTCCATTCTTCTGTGCTTAAAAACATCTCCTCCCAGAAACTATGCAAAGGACTGAACACCCACCATGCCACAGCCAAATGCAAAGGAGTCAGGAAGGAAATAAAAGCATTTGCTCTAAATTCTTGTGTTCCTATTATTATCCGCCTTATATATCTTGGGGTTTCTTTTATATATTTAATCACTCTGAGTTTTATTATCACTTTATATAATAGACATTCCCAGAAGGATGGGATGTCATCCAGAGGGACCTGGACAGGATGGGGAAGTGGGCCCATGTGAAACTCATGAGGTTCAACAAGAACAAGTGCAAGGTCCTGCACCTTGGTTGGGACAATCCTCCTCATCAGTACAGGCTGGGGGATGATGTGGCAGGGAGCAGCTCTGCTGAGGAGGACTTGGGGGTGCTGCTGGATGAGAAGCTGAACATGAGCTGACAATGTGCACTTGCAGCCCAGAAGGCCAACTGTGTCCTGGGCTGCATCTAAAGGAGTGTGGGCAGCAGGTCAGGGGAGGGGATTCTGCCCCTCTGCTCTCATGAGCCCCCACCTGCAGTGCTGCATCCAGCTCTGGAGTCCCCAACATGAGGAGGACATGGAACTGTGGGAACAGGTCTAGAGGAGGCCACAAGAATGATGAGAGGGCTGGAGCCCCTCTGCTGTGAAGCCAGGCTGAGAGAGTTGGGGTTGTTCAGCCTGGAGCAGGCTGCAGGGAGATCTTACAGCACCTTCCAGTCCCTGCAGGGGCTACAGGAAACCTGGGGAGGGACTTTTAGAAGGGCCACGAGTGATAGGATGAGGGGGAAAGCTTTAAATTGGAAGGGGGTAGATTTAGATTGGATATTAGGAAGGAATTATTCACTCTGAGGGTGGGGAGTCCCTGGCACAGGGTGCCCAGGGATGTGGTGGCTGCCCCATCACTGTCAGGTTCAAGGCTGGGTTGGATGGGGCCTTGAGCAGCCTGGGCTGGTGAGAGGTGTCCTTGCCCATGGCAGGGGGGTGGGACTTGATGGGCTTTGAGGTCCCTTCCAGCCCAAACTAGTCTAGGTTTCTATGATATCTACTTTGGGGGTTGTGTTACTGGCAGTGGGGGAGGGGATCAGTTGCTTGTTTTTACAAATACCAGTAATACTAAGAGTAGAGGCTCTGAGAACAGGCAGGATGCTTCCCATCACCCTGAACTCTTCAGTATGCAAACACACAGGAACAAGTCCTGGTGGGATGCTGACAACCTGCTGGCTACACCAGGAAGCTCACTGTTACAAGCTTGGTAATTTCAGGTATCAGAATAACAAAGTGTCCAAACTGAACTGAAATTCAGACTCAGGCTGTTCTTTAGCAATACCAAAATGGTAAAGGAAGTATTTCCCTTCCAACCTACAGTAGCTCATCCTGGGAAAAAAAGGAAGAAGATAATAATCCACTAGTCATATTGAGGTCAAGTTTATGAGCATGTTCAGCCTGATGGTGCCCAATGAGCAAGGAGAAAAAATGGTTCTGGCTTCTAGGGCCATGACAAGCAGCTTGTTATGGTGATGCTGTCTGCCATCGTGCCACCTCGGGCCTTTTGGAGTTGGGACTCTGGGGGGCTGGAGGCAGCACAATCTGTCCCTTTGCTTCCTCATCCCTGGAGCTGGCTAAGGAACAAGTTGGGGGGAATTCCATCTGTTTTCCTTCTTTTCCAATCCTTCAGGCTGGCACATCGAATGGATCCATGTAACATTTCTGTTTTGCTGTATCTCAAGACAATGATTCAGAGGACGACAAAACACTTTAACATTTAAATCTAACCATTACTTAAACCCTCAATGTTGATTCTGTTGAGAATAAGCTACATTTCTGGCAAACGTACTATAAGCAGAGACCACATCTTAATGTGATTTTGATCTGTCTCTTCTGCAGGCTTGAGGGATGCTTTGCTCTTCGCCTTTAAGTGAAAAGAAGACTGACTTTCTAGAAAATGGATACCAGGCCATAAAAGAGCTGCATTAAAACCAGCACTATTCCAAACCTACCCCCAAACACTCTTCCCTACATGATTATTACAAAGATACAGCAAATCCCTTGGCTGTGTTAGTTAATAACAACATTTCCACCTACCCTGGGGAGGAGCATTTCAGGGCTGCAGGCAGCACCCTTCTCCCTCTCATCCTCTGTCCCTCCATTTTAAAGCTGCCTCTATCAAGCTTCCTCACTTCTGCTTTGTAAAACAGGATGTGTTGCACCACTTATACCACTTTCCTACAGATGCTACCTCCATCCTAAAATAGCACATGAAATAAGAGGAGAGGCTTCCACTTAAGCATCATTTATTGCTATCACTTTGTGCTCTGATGCTAGGCACTTCACTACAAGCAAACCAAAATACAACATATTTTACTACTTGGATGAGAAGCAAGGAGAAGCCTTCAACATCTAAGCATTCCTTATTATGCACCATGCACACCATTTAGTGTTGCACTCACCTCCATGAGGCAGTGTTTGTGTCCTGTAATTTTTTGTGTAGTATCATCTGAACTTTGGCTAGCTACTCACTTGGGTTACTCACAGTCACATGTCCTCTCCTCTCTCCTCCACTTTCCCACTGTTTGATCTTTGCAGGAAGCTCTTTGCCAAACCTTAAGTCTTGGAGCCCTCACGCACTTAACTGCCGAGTTACGAATGCAGCATCTGAAAAATCAACTCTCAAAAGCTGCCCCCGTGCAGCATTTTAGACCTTTCTTCTCCCTTATTTGGGCTGAAAACACTCCAGAGCCCTGGCCCAACAAATGCCATTAAACACAGCAGAGTCACTGCATTTTCTGAAGCAATTC
Source organism: Zapornia atra (assembly GCA_013400835.1). Taxonomy (NCBI): domain Eukaryota; kingdom Metazoa; phylum Chordata; class Aves; order Gruiformes; family Rallidae; genus Zapornia; species Zapornia atra. The sequence continues at coordinate 51,926 of VZTU01009376.1, forward strand.
ACAGCTAAGGGGAAAGAGCACTGCTGTTTCTTTCTTCCAAGGTCCTAAACATCATTGCAGTAAGACCCAGTCAGGAGGATTTTTAAAACCTAAGAGCTTAATCACACTTTCATCCCAAAAATCTTCAGCTGCAAAAATTGTTGCCAATAAATGACTCCAAGTGAAATTAATTTGTTGATTTAAGCCCAATCAAAGTGAGTTTAGTAGCACAGAATTAACTCTCTCACCTATACGAGGCAGCTTTTTGGGAAGGTGGGCAAAGACAAAGCATCTCCAGACACAAAAAGATGTTACTAGTTGGGGGGAAAACCCCAAAAAACCTTTTAAAAGCATCTTCATAACTACAAGGCAGAAGAAAAATATTCTCTCTCTCCTTCCTTCTCCCCACCCAAAGGGTGTATCCAAACCCAGACCTGACTTCTAAGCACTGTGTTCTCTAAGTCACCTACAGCATCATCGAGATGATGAGGAAAGAACGATGAGTCACTTCAACTGCTTCAAGGCCATTAGACCTCCCTGGATATTAATTACTGGACTGTTCCCTACAATCTGTCCAAACACAGAGGATATTAAGATGTCAGCATGCAGAATACATTCCATATAGTGCACATTCCTGATGGGAATTAGTGGTTTCTTTTATGACCAGCCTGAAGTTATCCATGTATTATTTCCAGAAGAACACTGAATGTGGCAGTCGACGGTTCAGTCGCCAGGCCAGACCTTGGAACACAGCTCTCACACAGAGATGGGAGAAAACTACAACAAAAGAGCAGTATAATGGAGATGGGAAAGCAATGGTCTTCTTTCAGAACGCCTTCATTCAGCTGTCCTTTCAGTTACTGCTCAACAAGAGAGCTCAGTTACACGAAAGGTTTTTATTAATATGAAAGAAGATGATGTAAAAAGTTCCAAAACACAACAGAAGTCGGATACGAAGGGCCTAGAGTGGGAATACCTGGGGAAAACACAGCCTGCTCCACAAGCTGAAGGGACGGGGGGTGATTGTCCCTCTCTACTCTGCCCTGGTGAGGCCCCAGCTGGAGTCCTGTGTCCAGAGCTGGGGCCCCCAATACAAGAAAGATGTGG
>VZTU01009376.1:53281-63590 GCA_013400835.1 Zapornia atra
TGTGATCCTTGGGGTCCCTTCCAACCCAGACCATTTTATGATTCTGTGATGCCAACAATGGTGCCAATGGAGCAAAATAAGACAAGACTCCAGCATAAAACCACACCCCCATGCCCTAAGAGCTCTGCACACAGTGATGACCGAGGTGGGAACACGTGAAATGTTTCTGCTTTGATATCTCAGCAGCTACAATCTATTTGTGCCCATAACTTCAGGACCAGCTTAGGAAGGTGCACAGAAACACTGCTTCCCATGGCCATGCAGATAACCATCTAAAGAAGTCATTTAGCAGAAAGGCTTCATTCTACTCACTGGTGTTACTTCTTAAATGCACTGGGAAAGAGCACAGCATGATGGCAACTGCTTAACTGCACTTGAAGAAATCACAGTGTGCTCCTTATGTACTCAAAAATTAGCTTTGCACTGGTAGAGTATCAGGGGGAAGACATATCAAAAACATTTATATTGCATTTACTTTAGAAAATGGGTTTTTAAAACACTAATGCAAATCAGCACCACTCGTGCTTATTCTATTTATCCATCAATTCAAGCAATAAACCTTAAATCCCCCAAAATATTAAGCTATAAAATTTGGTGTTGTTACCCACAAAAGTGCCACTTTAAAATACTTAAAGCCCACTCCCCATTCCTGAACGCTCTGAAGGCATTAGGCTGTAAAACAGCAGCCAAAACACTAGGAACATCTAACAAGAGAAATGAGTACCCACAAAAAAGATCATTTTCTAGCATAATGCTACAAATCACAGGGGATTTTGCAGTGCCCTCTGGTCCCTGCTCCCATGGCTGGAAAGCACAGCTGATGTTTCCTGCAGCTGTCCGAGGACAGGGCATCACAGGCACAAGGTCTCAACGGCTGAGTGCTGGAAGCTCCCTCAGCATGGGAACACAAGTGAGCAAATGGCACCTCTCCAACATACTCACTGCCTGCACACATATGGCACCTTCACAGATAAAGAAAAAAGATTCAGTGATCACAGACAAAAAATACACTTTTAAGTTTAAATTCTTCTTTTTTAAAGGAGGAGCCTGAGCAGTGACAAGATCTTTAGAAGAACAAAGCACTTTAACGTCCATCAGCTTTTCCCAGAGCTGGCTCAACAGTTCCTAACACAACACTCACAAGCCTTCCACATCCAGGACAGTGTGTGAACATTGTTAGCCCAGCATCAGTGCAGGGGCCAAGCCAGGCAGGCACAGCCATCACTCTGCAAGGACCCCACTGAGAACCAAACTCTCGCCTACCCCAGAGACCAGGAATTTCAGCAAACCACAATCAACATTCATCTATTTTTGGGTTGAATTATGCAACTAGTTCTCTTTTTAAAAAAAAAAATCTTTCTGGCTTGGTCAGCTGATAGCAGCCCTGGGCTGGACTGGCCCACCCCTCCTCACACTGCCTCAAGGTGCTACATACCACCCAGTGCAGCTATAGGGTTACATGGCGAGGGGACAGACTGCAGATGAGAAACTGGCTCCAGGCAAGGATCAAATATGAATGCTTTAAGTGACAAGGTCTGCTGGTATAATCTGGTGTTTTGTTTAGTTGTGGGGCTCTATCAACTGTATCACAGAATCAGAGAATCCCCTGAGCTGGGAGGGACCCGTAAGGCCCATCGAGTCCCACAGGCCCAGCCCAGTCAGAGCACGGCACTGAGGGCATCGCCCAGATGCTTCTTGCCCTCAGCCCAGCTCGGGGCTGTGACCCCTGCCCTGGGGAGCCTGTGCCAGTGCCAGACCCCCCTCTCAGTACAGAACCTCCTCCTGACACCCAGCCTAAACCTCCCCTGGTGCAGCTTCACACCATCCCCTCGGGTTCTATCCCTGGTCCCCAGAAAGAGGAGAGAGATCGGCGCTGCCCCTTAGCTCCCCTCATCAGGAAGCCACAGACCCCATGAGGTCTCCCCTCAGCCTCCTCTCCTCCAGGCTGAACAAACCCAAGGCCTTCAGCCTCTCCTCATAAGCCTTCCCTTCCCCATCCTCACTGCCTCCTCTGGACACTCTCCAAGAGTTTCCTGTCCCTCTTGTGCTGAGGCACTCAAAACTGCACCCAGGACTTGAGGTGAGGCCACCCCAGCGCATTGCAGAGCGGGACAAGCCCCTAATCCCCTCCCTGAACCCCCTGGCCATGCTGGATGCACCCTTACCTGTATATTTCAGACAATACAGGTGGGAAAAGGAAGCTGTTAAACCAGCTCCAGCTCACCATACCTCATCAGCTGTTTATTGCACAGAATCAAAACGTAACAGGTTTGTAATTTCTCTGCAAGACCCATCCAAGATCCTACGTACACTGATTACAAATCTCAGGCAGTAATTTATGCTGCCCTTTCAAGCTAAGCAGGACCTGATGACTCCAAAACCTAATCGATGCAGACAACCGTGCTGATGTTTAGAAATCCATCCAGAGAATTCAAAAACAACTCCAGGAAAGCATAGCTTAGGAGTATCTCTTGAATATTCATTATGCACCCAGAAGAAAACACATTTTTAAGACCAACAGGCACCTAGAAGATGACTCCATCCCACCCTGCTTGCACTGGAAGCTTTCTTGAATAATTTTAAAGGCCATGTGGTTTCTGAAAACTATAAAAAGCTGTACTGGTACCTGGAAAGCCTTTGATAATGCTTCCCAGAACAAAATCATCCTTTTTCCTGTTGTTCCCTGTAGAGATTGAAGAGACAAAAAAATCCAGTTATCCTTTCCTAGCAACACAGAGGTGAAACACTCACAAGCAACAGCCAGTTCTCATGGCCTTCCACGTGTTAGAAAGGCCTTTCCAGTCCCCTTCCTGTAAATAAACAATGCAAGCAGGAAACTACAGACACCAGCTCTTCACACCCTCTAAAACAGCTTAATATTTAGTCAACACCTTGTGAAAGCTGCAGCAATCCCTCATTGTAGGCACACACACACATCAATTATTTCAAGAGTACTTAAAATGAAAATCCTCTCAAGTCAATACAACAAAAGCAATCACTTAAGATTTGGATATGAATTTAAATTGGCAACTTTTGAAAGAAGCACCTTGCAATTACACGTTGAGAAGTTGATGGCACCTTTTGTTTACCCAACTAAAAGTTAATTTTGATGCCAAAATTCTAACTGTTAGGTCCAAAAAACCACTGAAAACACACGTGGGAGAGCAGAGTCAAGTCTACTCATAGGTCAGGAGCTCTAAACCAGGAAAACGTGCATATAAATACCTAGTTAGAGCTGTCCAATTAAAAACATGTTCTACAGTTGAGAGATAAACAGCTTGTACAAAAAGGAGTGGAAGCCAGAGGCAGGTCCCCGCTTCGTTATGCTTTGCATACTTTGGCACCAAGCAAGAACAATTTAATGTCTTTCAGATTCCTCCTGCTGCTACCAAGGCCAGCTGTAAATCTGTTCCAGCACCCCAGAGATGCTGTTCAGTTCAATGCTCCCAGCAACCGTACTGAAGAGTATTAGCACTGGTCTCACCCAGTTTTCTCCTAGCTATTTCTTAACATACCTCACCACAGCGAGGTGCTGCAGCTTCCAGCACCCATGTCTTCCTGGCTAACAAGGACTTTCAAACAGGAGACAGAGAAAACACCAACAGGACAGGGTGTTAATCATTTTATATATAAGGTTTAACTTATTTAGCACCACAAGCTTCCAAACTTTCATAGTATGGGTTTTTTTCTCCCTTAATACAGTGCTTGACTTGATAAAGGATTCTTTTTTTTTTTTTAAATAAAACATGCCAGAAAACCTCCCTCAGTAGATTAACTGGCTACAAACTCATAACCCCTTCCACAAGACTCAGTACCATCCAACATTTTTATCAATGATCAGGGAGGACGTAGAGCAAGGGCCAAGGAAGCCCAACCAACAGTAAGCAACAATGCAACAGTGTGTTTGTACAGAGCAGCCTGACCTGTGTAAGGGTGCTCTGAACTCCCTACCACAGAGGCTGTGCTCACACAGCCCTGTACAAACACACCTGCAGCATAGGGCTGCACCCAGGCAGGCAGCAGAATCATATGAGTTGGAAGGTACCCCAAGGATCAGAGAGCTCCAACCCCCCTGCCACAGGCAGGGCCACCAACCTCCAGGCCTGGAGCTACACAAGGTTGCCCAGGGCCCCATCCAACCTGGCCTTCAACACCACCAGGGATGGGGCACCCACCCCCTCTCTGGGCAGCCTGTTCCAGCCCCTCACCACTCTCTCTGTAGAAAACTTCCCCCTAATATCTAATAGAGCAGAGGAACAGTCTTGAGACAGACAAGTCTACAGAGAGGCCTATGTCTCCAAGGACTGTTCCTGCAGAGCCTTGGCTGCAGGTGGAGGGGGGAAGAGAGCAGGGAAGGGAAAACCAACTGGATCATTACTGGGCAGCCTGTTCCAGCACCTCAGAAATCCAAGTTAAAACCTCTTCGCGCAATCCGGTAGCAAAAGGGATAAAAATACAGGCTGAGGGTGGGTAACTGAGGAGCAGGAAATAAGAATGAAGTAGTAAAGATGTTTATCTCTGTGTATTATACAGATAGAGTCTATTCCAAACTTCTCTATGCAAATCTAGGCAAAAACATGGAAGGTTTCAAGATGCAGGAAGCCCTGACATCACAAAGGGAATGGCAGAGTGCCCCACAGTAACAGAATGCAGAGATCAGGCCGTTAAGACTCTCAAAAGAGGTTTAGGACTAAGGCAGAGATGTTGTATACACCCTCACATCAGAAGAGGCAGCATACTACCATGTCCTGTGGCACAGAAGAGAAGGGCGTAACAGCTAAAAGCTGAAAATAGAAAAATCTAGAAGGAAAATAAAGGAAAATACACCTTTCAATGACCAAAGTAACAGAACAATCTACAAAGGAAAATGTCCACCCTGCCTTCAAGAGAAAGAGATACTGTAGTCAAGCACAAACTCCTGGCCTTCAAAACTGGGTCAAACAATGGAAATCGAAGGGTGATACCTGGGTAGTTAAAGCAGACAGTCCAGTATCAACTTCTGGCTTTAAAACTCTGACTGGCTCAAATCTCAAATTAATTAATTGCTCACAGAGGTGACTAGAGGTGGAAAGTACAAAGAATTACTATGGGTTTAAGGCTGTATAGTAGAAAAAAACCAGCATGTAAACTGAGGAAATATTGGCCAAGTTCTGCAAGAGCATTCTTTGGGTAGATGAATTCCTTAAGATGAACATCCCCACGTGGAGGGCATCAGCAGGCTAGTTAGGAGGGCTCAGTTTGGTTTTGAAGGGGGTGACTCAGAAGATGTGGGACTGCAGAATAAAGCGTTTCCTTCCCGATCCGGTTAACCACAGCAATCAGGAACATCACTGCACCAGAGAAATGACAAAACAGAGTAGGGAAAGGTAGAACCAACACAGGAAAGGTCTATATAAAATTAACTTACCACGTGAGTTCCAAAAATGCACGCTCAAGTTCAGATTCTCCTATGTTCTTCTAAAAATGGAACCAATGTTCTTCAATCTACCTTTTAATAACACGTTCCCCCTAGCTTTCTCCTCCATTCTGTGCTCACCTCAACAGGCAAATAAAACCAAACCACAGTTCTGATGTTGCTGCTTTGCTCAAGTGAAGGTCAGCAGGAATTACCAAGAAGGGAAGAGCAGTGTCCTTCCTACACTGTGCCCGTACCAGAAATTTAACTCTGAATTACTGATGAGGGTCTCTAAAGAATATTAACAGAAACTCCAAGATTAGTTCTTAAATCAGAAAACATGCTTCAGAAAGGGCTAACTCCTGGACTGCTCTCAACTACATTTGTCAAAGGCAAATTTACCCACCAGGATCTCCTATCAGCTGGAAACTCAGGACACTGTATCTGTGGAGACTCCAATCCTTCTCTTTCCTTTGTTCCCCCATATTACCTTTTTCTTCTCCCAATTACTAAAAGCAGGCAATAGAAAACAAACGACCCTACTTATTTCCTTACAGCACAAGAAAAAAGCCATCAAGTACTCTGCCACATAACCCATGAGCAGTCACAGGCTGCTGAAGGATATAAATCTCAAACACACTTGCCTTAGGCAGCCCCTAAGAAATGAATTCAAGTTGAAGCCACTGACAAGAAGCTGGTTAAAAGGGCAGAATTTAAAACTCCACACTGTCAGCCCAGATGCCCGGTAAGCCGGGCTGCCTAAGCTGCTTGGGAACAAAACTTATCCTCAACATTCTGCCAATTAAAAGGCATGAAATCCCCACACCATCAGCACTCAGCTCAGCTCACTGGATGCAGTAGGACTGGAAGCACAGAGCAGCCAGGAACAGCTATGTGCTTGGTTTGCTCTCTGAATCCTTTGATGGGGGGGGGAAAACTTGACCTATCTTCGTGGCATAAGCAAAAATACAAGAAGCAAGGTTCAGACTGGGTACATTTCAACCCAGTTCAGAAAACCAGGCACTTCTGCTTGGTGGAAGTGTTATTTCATTACACAGACTATACAACAAACTGAAAAAACAAGAGACAGAACAGTTTGTGTTCCGTCTGGCTAATGATGCAAGTAAGTGCAATGTACGTAGGAAGAGGAAATTATTGTACACATATACACATATGGCTCGTAATATTTCTGCTTCAACAATGAAAAGAAGAAAGATATAGCAAGAAAACATTTTCTCAACATCTGTGAGCAACAGGGAGCTCCACTGGATTCCAGCAATATGGAGACATCCACAGGGTTCATTCTTTGACTTCAGTGTAGTTAATCTAAAGGATAAAATTATTGCAATTACAAAAAATGACACTAAAAACATATTTACTTATTGCAGCAGCCTCCTGTATTCACACAGCTTTCAGTAATGCTTGTAAAAGACTCTGTTAGCATAGCTGACAGCTTTCGTTCATAATTACTTGACATTACAATGGTTCACAAGTTTGTCTCTGCCGTGGGGAAGCCAGTCAATCAAGATGGCAGAGGCAGACAAGTGACAGGCTTCCCTGTGACAGATAAGTAGCATGATCTTTTAACCAAGGGACTAAGCTTGTCAGCGGCCCACTCAAAAATAACTCCTCCTGTAATGGAAAAGAGTTGGGATTTATTTGGGTAAGCCATCCAGCAGACCAAGCTTACCATTTCAAAGCCTAGGGAGAGGCAAGAGAAGAGCACTAAGACCCTTGCTCCTTCAGTAATTCATTTCACTGCCTAAAGGCTCCCAAACAAACTGCTGTGCTGCCCTGGTCAGGGAAAGATCGAGTATTACTGGACAAAGCAAAGCAAAATGCCTTTTGCTGCTCAGCACCTGCAAACTCCAGCCAAAACCAGGGGCTTTCTCTTGAGCTTTTCTAAGGTTTGGGAGCACGCAGCAAAAAGAGAAAAGAATCTATGCCCTTTGCATGGTTTGTAAAGCCACACAGCACAGCAAAAGCCAGGCAATCCTACATTAAAAGAAAAAGCTGCTTAATCGCCTTGTGGTGGCAATATCCTCCGATGCCATTTCAACTTTCAAACCATCCTTAGCTATGAGGTTCTTTCCACCCTACCATTGAGAGGGCTCTGAACACTTTCAGAGTACATTATCTTTCTCCTCTCCTTCCATAGCATGATCTTTATGCTTAAAGAAGTCTGACCTTCGCATCCTTATATTAGTTGCTCTTTTCCACAGTTACTTATAACCCCACAATAGTGTCTCCATTCCCTCTGCAGCTTTCCTCATACACATCACTCTGGCTGCAGTCACCCCACTCACTGTTATTTCTCCATCCTCAATTGATCCCTCTGCTCAACAATCCTTCTCCCGTCATCACCTCTTCATGTGCTTCAGACCGTTCAGACCTTCGTTTTCTCAGCTGGTTTAGGTCCTTCCCTTCCTGAAAACATTTCCCTCCAGTGCTGTACGGTTTCCATCCCCAGTTGTTGTACGTTGCCTTCCCCAACTTCACAGAGCTTCCTTTAGTCAGGTACAGAGGAGGAAGGAATAGCTCTCAGCAGCTCTCTCACCTTTAATCCATTTTGCTCCAGCATACCAGACACTCAGAAACCTGAATATCACCTCTGCTAACACCGCATTGCTAACCTCAACTCTCCTCTGCCCACACCAATGCTTGACTTGCACTCTCATCAAACCCAGAACCTTTCCAGTTGCTTTCCAGAAAGGAAAATAATGACAAAAAGTCCTCTAAAATGCATTTTTTTTGTTTTTAAAGTCAGTGATTTCTTTCATTAGCCACATCACTACTCCCTAGGCATTCACCTTCCTACCAAACAGCAAAAAGGTTCCTTTGACCCATACCCTTTACACCCGACCTGTTTCTCTTCCTCTCTCAAGATGGTAACACATCCTCTTTCACTGCATCAAGAATATCTCAAGTACATCACCCAAAAACGAAGCCCAAGAGATCTCACCAGCCTTCCTCCCCCTCACCACGCCTCATCCATCCCTGCTACAAGCCGTGTAGTTTTAGAGCACCATCTCTCCCCAGTCGTGCCTGCGTGGGTCTCAACAGATCAGCAGTAACACGTTTGCACTCACACTTGGTCAAATGATAGAAACCTCACCTGCTGATGCTCAGAATGAAAACCACTAGAAATTGCATGAAAAAGGCACTCTTGCCACGGACAGCAGCACTCCTACAAAGGGAGCCCACAGACAAATTTGTGACTTCGCACCAAGAGAGCGTCTTATTTTTGCTGTAGTTTGGAGACCAGCATTTTAGAGAGATGCCAAAAGCTGCATGCTACAAGCAGGCATATTTTTAACCTACACTTAGAACCACCACAGCACAGCTTTCGCAGCAGACCTGCATAGGAGCTGTTCCTTTATTCCACACCAGCGTCATCTCCAGTGACCTTTGTCTAAATATAGAGGGGAAAAAAGTGAAAAAAATTTTAAAAACCTCCTCTGAAAGTGATTTTCATGAAGGAGGAGGAAAAATAAGGTTCAAAAAGCCTTCATCCACCAACATACTTCAGAAAAATTGTTAGACTGACCAAGCATCAAGGGGCTACGTGCACAGGCGCTTGAGCTCCCAATCCAGAGCGACCTTGGCCAAGGCCCAGTCTCCCTCTAATCAGCTCTTTCATAGCTCATCTTTTTCACATTCAAGCCTTAACCAACTCCAAATCATTCTTCCCTGAGGACCAATTCCACTTTTCCCTCAAAGGAAGCTTTAACACACAAAATAAAAGGTCTTCCTGAAAATTTGCCAGGAAGGAGAGAAGTTCCCCTACTATAAAAACAAAACTTACCTTTCCTTTTTTCACTCCAGCCTCTGGGAAAGACAGCAAAAACCTGGTATTTGGTAGGGATCAAGCCCCAACTTAAACCAGTGCCCCTTCTTAAAGTCAAGTGAAAACAGGGTTGGGACCAGGTTACTGTTTCCAAGCACACTGGGCAGCTTTTAAGATTTCAGCATGGGGTAATGGAGCCCTGTTTCCTCTCTGACATCACTACACATTCTCCCTGCATGACCAGAGCAATGACACAGTAACAGGTTTCGCTGCTACAATTATTTATTTAATTTTTTGGGGCGCAGATGTTGCCTCACAAAGGGACAAGAACAAGGGCACTGAGCAAAAAGCATGGGTGAAAAAGTTGTGTAATAAGCAATTGTAGAGCTTAAGCATTTCTTGGGTACACCCTGCAGCACCCAACTTATTTTAGGTTCCCCATCTCTCTCCCCTCCTGAAGCAAACTGTAACAAGAAATGTTCAAACCCGAGATCTGGCTCGCTCTGCTTCCCAAAACAGGAACTTCAAAGCCAAATCAGACCATTTCAATATTAATTGCGGCTCATTTCTTCACGTAATGAAATGAATGATGCAAACCAGCCCCTGTTGAAGGCTGCGTTAGGAAGCCATGCCTACAGCCCGCAGTTAAGGTAATGCAAACAGTGCAGCCAACCACACCGATCCAGCGTTTTCTGGTTCATTTCTAACGCGGCTTAATAACGACTTAGGAAGCACCCATTCCCTAAAAACATCCCAAAGGAACAACGCGAATTAATGACTACTGGACATTCAGTTCTCAAAACCGCACCTCAACGCTACATTAAGTAGAATTACACAAGCTTTACAACTGTTAAAAAACACCAGCAGAGCCCTGGCAGGTCTTTATCTGGAAAGCAGGAGTTTGGGTGAAAAGCACTACTCCAACTTCAGGCTCCTGAAACAAGGAGGACACGTTAAAGCTCATCCATAGCTGCTCTCCAGCTGCATTTATTCTCCCTCCTTTTGTTTTTCTTTCTTTCTAACATGCAGACTCTCACGGGCTGAAGTCAGAAAACAAAATGTCATTGTTTAAGCTTAATGAGTCAACCTTAATTTTCCCATTGTTTATTTAATACCCTCCCCCCCCC
>VZTU01009377.1:1366-35457 GCA_013400835.1 Zapornia atra
CCGGCAGCGGCGGCGGGATGCAGCGCTGCCGGCTGGGTGGAGCAGGCGCGGGCGCTGCGCAAGGACCGCGCCGACAACGACGAGGACTCGGACACGGGGCTGAGCTCCATGCACAGCCAGGACTCGGACTCGGTGCCCGTCTGCGAGTCCCTCGTCTAGCGCCCGTCGCCCAGCCGGGCCCCGCAGCGCCAGGGAAAGAGGTCGGGCCCTGGCCTGGCTCGTAGCGAAGCCGGGCACGGTACGGTCTCTGCCCGGTGCCCCCTCAGCCGCCTGGGAGCGAGGCGCAAGCTTGTCGCCGGTGCGGGGCTCGACGGTAACTGGGCGGGTGGAGCGAGGCTGGCGGGGGCGCGGTGTGGGATTGCGGGCAGGTGGGGGGGCTTACGAGAAAACTCCCGGTGCAAGAGACAGTGGCACAGAGGAAACATTATAATTTTAGCTCTTTGGTTTAAACTTGTTCTAACTAGTCATCCGCGGGCAGCGTTTAGGCGGGCTCGCCGGTACTTTCATCTAAGGAAGAGAAACCCACAGCGTGTTTGTGTTTCATTCACGTCTGGGATTGCTTGCTCCTTCAGTCCTGCCGCCTGCTTCCCTCCGAAGGGTTTCTCTTGCTGGGCCTTTTAATCCTACGGTTCCCCACGGCATCCCCACTGTAGCGCAGGCTACTTCGGCTAATCTCTTTGTGAGTAACATGCCAGGACGCACGCTCTGTAGAGTAAACCAGTTATCTCCTTAACAGTTTCTCAGCATTGCAAGTCAGATGGTAAGTTATACTGGCTGTCATTTACAAATACACCCAGCTCCTCTACAGGCAAAAAGTCACGGAGGCTAAAGCTGCTGCTTACTTAAAAACTACAGAGGAGAAAAGGTGTCACTGGGATCTCCCAGGGCACAAGCTTTTGGAAGGTGATGCAGTTCCTTTTGGCAACGAAAAGTGGTGATCAATCATCTCTCTTTTTTAAAAAAAACACAGCAAACTAAATCAAAATACAGATTAACATGTTGTATAAACTCTGGGTAGTGCTTTTCCATATGCATAGATGAGTGCTTTGTTTAACAGCATACTAAGAAGTCTAATAGCATTGAAAGTCTAATAGTCATTGAAAGTAATTAGCAGTGCCTGTATGTACACAGCCTTCAACTATGGTTTTTTCACTAGGCTAACTGATATTTGGCTGAGCTTGGTTGTGTAGCTAAACAAAGTACAGAATCAGCTCGAGCTACTGTTTTTAATAATACAGTTCGTATGAGGCCAAGAGATACAATGATAAAAGCATGACTCAAGCCCTACCTGCACTAACGCTTAATCTTTTCAGTTATTCCAGTAAAATAATACAGCATCAGCTGTAACATGCATTTCACTTAACTGCCAAGTCTCCTCTGCAGCTTAACACTTACTGAAACTATATGATCTGCTCTTACAATAAGAGATGTTAAGGATTTTTATATTCCAGAATAATTGTAGAAACAGTTTAAGTAGTGAGAGACCAGAGAATGTTTAGTCAGGTCTGACTGACAGTGTGAACTTTTTAAAACTTCTGAGATTATTATTTATGTAAGGCTATTTATGAAAGTTTTCATTTAATGATAAGAAATGTGTACAAAGGAGTACACCAATAGACCAGTTCTTTACTTTCAGTAAAACCTCGCAGCTTCGTCACCCGAAGACCCGTTTCCACTCTTGCAGTGTTCCTGCTGGTTTGAATTCTGTTGGACAACAGAAGAATGGACTCTGCAACCGGGCAGTGTGAGGGTTGGAGGGATACTGTCTGCGGATTTGTTGAGGCTATGCAATTCCCTATATATGCTATCATTCTAGATTAACGTTATTCCACTAAAATGGGTCTCAGTTGTAAGAAACTGTGGTTTATTTTAAACACTGATTATATAATTGTTTTAGTCAACATTGGAAAATATTTAAGAACCTATTTTTAGAGCAAATAAAACTCTTAAGATTAAATGAGTGTTCCAAATTGTGACTTAAAAAAACACATATATGTCAGGTCTGGGATTTTGTTGCGTTATCCTGTGATGTCGTTTACTCTGGTGAAGCAAGTAGATAACCAAATCAGACCTTTCTGATCTGTCTCATGCTAGCATCATCCCCTCCCTTCCTGATGGCACAAGGGGCTCCCTCAGGTACAGGTAACAGAGTGTGCATTCCTCTGATCAGTCACTGCAGGGGTAGCATAGTGGCATTTAGAGGTGGTGGCATGTGTCCAGAGGGATAAATTTCACCCCAGTCGGCAATTAAATCTATTATATGGAAGTAAAGCTGCAGGATAAGTTGGGGGATGGGGGAGTCACGTTGTTGCACCGGTGTGGATGTAATGGGTGGGTGATGCAAGTGCCTGTTGATAGCTTCTCCAGTGACTGATGTAAGCAATAAACCTGAAATTGCTTTACGTAAGTTCTCCCATTAGCCACACCAAGCAAATAAAAAGCAAGCATGTTACAGAAATAAGCTGCAACAGGCTGTACATCATTATGCTATTGATAGAGGCGTCAGGTATTTTCTGAAGCACAAGGTGAAGAAAGCCAGGGAGTTCAAAATTATAAAGCAAGGTCTGTCTACGGGTCCTCAGCTAGGAAAAGCCTTAAAACCAGTACAAAACCAGTTTTGCTCTAGGTCACTGAGGAACATACCTGTAGGGCACCATGCAATGCTCGCTCTCAGCCTATCAGTGACCCAGCTTATGATGCAGTGGATGGTGACCCTGCTGAGCTGCTGGCCCCTGTCCCATGAGGACAGGGGTGAGAACACTGCAGGTGGCACTATAGTCTCAAGATTTTGATGGGAGCTGCAGTGACTTCCTACAAGCCCATATTTTAAACGTGGAGGTGAAATTGGGTACTTTTGATATTTAAGTAGCTACAAATGCAATTGCAACGGACTCAGTTTTGTTCCTGCATGCAGACTGAATTCAAACACCTTCACAAACCCCTCTTTAAAACCATTACTAAAACATTAATCTATAAGAGGAAATCATTGTTTGCATTGGACCAGGTACTTCTCCCTTCCCATCCTCTTAGGGACTTGTACATCCTTAGTTAGATAATAGAGACAAGCCACAGGGTGGTTGGTTTTGTCAGGGAATTTGGCTGTGAGGTTTTGCTGGGCACATAGCCCAGGGGTTAGGAGAGCTGATTCAGAATCACAGGTAGAAGGGCAGGATTTTTATCTCCTTTCCAATTCTCAGAGTATGGAAGAGAAAGATAGCAGCAGAAAAAACCCAATCCAACACAATGGCAGTAGTGTACCTTCCAACACCACCAAGAGCGAGATAAAAACTCCAACCACACCCTGCTTTTTTATTAGATTTTTTTATAAAGTTCTCTTACATCTTTGAATCTAGTCTACTGTTTCTCTCATCCTAAAACCAGACAAGCAGATAGAGCCATGAATTAAATGAAAAACTATCAGTGTTACAAACAGTTTAAGATAAATCTATGTATAGTACCACAATGTTCTGTTTATTTGACACCCTGGATGCTTCTCGAAACAACCAGCAAGGACTGAGACTGCCAGGCCTCTTTGAGACACCATACCCTCAGAAATCAAAGGGAGTTTTGTCCACCACACATAATCAGAGTAGAATCAGGCCTCAGTTTTAGGCACCCTTTAAACAAGCATTATCAGGCACTACTACACAAGTCCTCTCTGTTTGCTGCCCTTGGCCACATTTTTTCTGACCCTAAAGGCACTTTCTTTTGTGCCTTTACAAGAGTTTGTGTGACCAGATAGTGAACCAGAAAAAAAATCTGTAAGCTATAATTTAGGCAAGTCCCTGATGTAGCTCAAGGTAGTCACACAAATGCTTCCACTGATGACAAGTGTGGCAGTGAAAAAGAAATTGAAGGTCCTTGGAAAGGTGGAACTGATTCTTTCAGCAATGGGCATTGTCTTATGCCGACTTACATGGTGACAAAATCTTAGTTCAGACTGTAACTAACCTGCACTCAGTCTAAAGAGAAGGTTTCTGTTGGAAGTCTATGGCTGGAGCTGAAACTTCACTGACATCAATTATGCTTATCTATATTAAACCCCAAATGAGTCAAGTAGTCCACCTTTTAGCCTTGACCCTGTTTCAGAAACCCACTACCAAGCAATGTTATCAGAATGAAGACTCCCTGTCAAATTCAATATATTTCTAGTCCTTAACACATATAAGAGATCTGCCAGTTTGAATAAGCACTTTGTAGGGATATCACTTGATGCCTTAAATGGGGAAGGGAGGCAAATACTTCTACTGTAATGAAAACCACTGACATGCAAAATGAACAACCTATTAATTACTGCCATTTATTCTAAAGCAGTGTGTAGCCAGCCAAATCAGTCTGGTTGATTTACAGTGACAGATCCTTTTCCAAAGAATATACAGCTTTGGTTTCAGACAGATACAGTTGAAGGAGGGAGCAAGTAAACAGGTGTGAGAAAAGGAAAACGTGTCACCAAGCCTTATTATTGACTGCTTGCATGAAACTTATTTTCCAGGTTTGCTTTCAAAATAGTCTGCATGCCCATGCCTGGAGAGACAGGAACACAGACCTCCCCTCTGCCCAAATTCTGCATTACTTTGGGCTTTCCCTGCCCCTCTTTCATTCGCACTGGGCTGGGACGGTAGCTCAATACATGAAAAGAGCAGCACAGGCCTTGAAATAAAACAACAGGTCTGGTGAGCTGTGCTGGTTACCGAGTTGAAATACAAGCCATTGGGGATTGTTGGAAGCAGTCGGCTTTGAAGTCACTTGATCTTGCTGCTCCTGGGCTGGCACACGGAGTTTAAAGGAACGAGCATCACAAAGCGCAGGGAGTCTACACGGGTGTTACTTCTTCTATACAAACTCACATTGCTAAATGACCTTGGAAGCTTAACAGAAAGGGAAAATTTAATAAACTCAAAGCAAAATTGGGCTCTGTAGGCAAATTAGCCAAATATCTTCAAGCAGAATTGTCAAATAGTATTTAAAAAAAATACTGCTTGCATAATTTAATACATTCCTTGTGTAAATGCATCAGAGCAGAACCTTCCACGTAGGATGGACTGTCACACCCTTTCACATACTGAATACCACTGAGCTGGCCATTGATTTCTTGAAGTGGATAGTACTAACTCTACCAGGGCATTAGAACATGTCCTTAAAATGTAACTTCTGCAGGCTTTACACAGTACCTACATTATCAGTTTGTCTTTGTGAAGTTTCATTAAAACCCCCTTCCTTCAGCTTTGAAAGTGTTACAGAATCCTATTGATGTTCAATGGAAAAATAGTTCCATTCCCAATATTTTTTCCTCTTTCCTGCCAACCAACTCCTCCCCTACTTGTCAGCATCTGCTCTGAGTTCATGAATAGTCTTGTTCAAATTGGTGCGACTCCATGGATTCAGGATTAAGATTCTACTTGTAAAAAATCTGAAGAAAAAGTTTCTCTCTATACATTGGCAAAACCTTATTATTTGTATGGTATGAGACAATCTCAACAGTATTTTTGTAGCTCTTTATGTAATAACATGCCATACAGATTAATCACATACTCTTCACCAGCTATATTATGCCACTGTTCACAGATTTGTATGGATTGGAAGGGACCTCTGGAGATCACCTAGTCCAATCCCCACCCACCCCTCCCACCAGAGCAGGATCACCTAGAGCAGGCTGCACAGGACAGCATCCATATGGGTCTTGAATATCCCCTGAGAAGGAGACTCCACAACCTCTCTGGTTGCACTATCCCAGTGCTCAGTCGCTTGAGCTAGTGCTTAAGTCCTTTTCTCCATCCCCCACTTTTTTTTTTTTCGTCTTATTTAAACCTGTTTCCAAGTTACCTTCTAATTTGAGGCAAGTACTTCTCACACAAGGAAGGTGCACACCTCCTCAAACACCAGTTCTCAGGAGACCGTTACTCCAGAGCACTGGGTGAGGGAGATACAGTTTGTGTCACTACAGTTTGTACTGTGTAAAGAGTAACGTGAGTAATGGGTGGATTCTTATTTCCCTTGGAGCGCAAGCTTTTGGTGAAGGTATTTACTGTGTGATCATCCACCATCTGGCAGAAGGAGACCTAATCTACTCAAGCCCTTCTAAGCACCATACATTATAATGAAAATGTTAAATTTCACTCCTCTGTGCCTCAGTTCCCCCAACATTGAAGTGCGTGTTCTTCCCTTCTCTAAATGGTTTCAAATCATCTTTCCCATTTAACAGCTCAGTGAAACCACTGCAGGGCGACCTCAGAATACAATCCTGCTAAATCAGTCTTGGAGTTTTTTTGAGTTTAACAGGGAAAAACCAAATCAAAACAAAAAAATCTGTGACTCACAGAAAGAGCACTTACATATCTGAAATGTACTATCATCAGCTTACTAGCACTGCACTTCGCATGTCTTCATTATGTGATTATTTAGTCTGTGAGCTCTAAAAGAAATACTTTTCATCAGTCAAATTGTGCTCATAAGCAGGTCTTTGGAAAATGTGTTAAAAGCCTTTAGGAAAAATATTTAATCCTCATTTCAATTTAATGTAATCCTCTTGTTTTAATCTCTTACGGTGTATTTTCTGTAATCTTACAGTGTATGTTTTTACATTACATTTTGTAATCAGGCTATTAGGTTATGCATTCAATTATCAGTGTAGCCTAATAATTTTTTCCTGCCTTCCACTGAATCTCCACTTGATAGACATATCTTAAGATAGATGAAAAGTGTCTTTGGATATGAGGAGAGACACGGATCACCTTTTGAAAATGTCAGTGCTTGTTCTTCCTACCACTAGCATAGAAGCAAACTATTTGCTTTCAACTGCAAAATCCCAGCTTTTTTATGTTTCCCTTTCTTTCCTAGCTGCTCTTCACTTTCTCACAGTAAGGTCTCTCCATAATTCTACTACAGGTTTCCTCTTCAGAGTGACCAGATGACTCGTGAGTCACCAGTAGGTTAAAAGCTTGCAAGTCGGGATTGTAATTTTTTTTATCATCCTGCCCCTGCACTTTTTCGACATCTCCTACTTTCCCTGCTTGGTCTCAAAAAACATTACTCTGACCAGATAGCTGAGAGTCAGGCACTCAAATTTTGCCATCCTTCAAAGGCAGATCTAGCACGCAGAGCTACAGGTGCCCCATGTCTGTTACACACACATCAGTACATACAGCTCTGCGCCATCTGCAGAAGGGAGCTGATCAGAAACGTTTCTTCTAGGCTGAGACACAGGTTTATACTGGAAATTACTCTTAGTCCTGACAGGGGTAACTAATGATATTAGGCAGGTGATTTCAATGGGAAATAGAATTACTCAATCACCTGATTATTCTGAATACATTTTTACTGACTTCAGGATGTGAATTTTTAGAAAGAATATCCCCCACTCAGGTGAACAGTTAGGTAAGCACGCAGCGTTCTGGCTTAGAGGGACTCCTAAACCAGTCAGGGCAGTGGCGAGCATGGACCTTGCTGCTTTCTCTTCTGTTGGGGAAGGAAAACATTCCTGCCCCTGTGCTACCTAAATGAATTGGGGATGAACAGGGAGAAGAGTGGGGAGAATGAAACCATGTCAGGAGAGGAGGGAACGGAGCCCAAACACAAACTGTGGAGGAGGCAGCTGAAAGGAATGAACAAGAAAGGACAAAAACCAGCAAGAAGCCTGGACAATAGGAAAGTAGCAGGCAGCATGAATGAATGCCTGTATTGTAACCAGGGAGAAAACTCAAGAGTCTGGGATAACCACCATGGCACATCTTATACTGCGAGCTGTTTCACTACAACCATCTGACAAACAGCAGCCCAGGAGGGGCAGAGGTCTACATCCCAGTATCTTCAGTGTGTAGTCACATTCTACCCAGATGAACAGGAGGAAAGAGAGCTTGCTGAAAACCTTGTGATTTTCCTGAGGATTTGTTATCCCAGCTATAAAGGCAACTGACTGCAGAATTTGCAATAGGCTAGGATGCAGAGAATTTGAGGATGAAATATCACTAAAGTTGTTTTTACCTTCACTTTTAACTCATGCTTGGTAAATACGGAGGAATGAGTGTTTCCCTAAATGATACGTGTTTTGTATCATCAGAATTTCTCCCCAAAACACTCCTTTCCTAGAACATTAAGCCATAGCCCCTGCTTTATTGTCTGTGATGTTGTCATGCTGCTCTGTTTGCCTACATGATTTGCCAATAAACAGTGGCACAAAGGAAACAGGGTGTTTGGCTTAATTGAATAGGCAAGACTTATTACTCCAGTTTACACAAGCCAGCTTGCAAAGTATGTGCAATGGCTTTTCCAAGTATGTCTTGCAAACTAGTTTGTGTAAAAGAAGCCATCTGAGCCACATTTAAGTTTCAGTTGTTTAAAGTTTCTTGTTATGTGTCACTGCAGTGATTCACACCTAGATCACTTAATCTACTTAATGAACACAATTACCATGTTTTGACAATATGCTCCTTTCTGCATTTCACCTTCATAACTACCTCCATAATTATCAACTCCTATGGCGTTAGCATGCCTAAAGGAATAGTTTACCTTTATAGAACATATACCTCATTATTAAATTCTCTCTCATTGACCCCTCCTCCAATATTTACCCCCACAGAATTTCCAAGCCTTTTTCTTTTCCCCCAGTCATTAGGAATTTGGCTTCATCTTTGCAAATAACAAGGGTGAGAGGTACCCACTTGTTCAGAAGTGGTCTGCCACACACTTTCAACTCAAGGCTTGTAACTGCAAAGTCAGAGTCATTCCCTCTGAGTTGCATTCACACCAATATTCTGGGATCCCTTTTACTTATAAAGCTGAAGAACAGATGTTCTCCTAGTTCAAAGATGGGTAATCAGACAACCAGCTTATACAAAAGGGCACGAGCTCCACTGTTTTGCCCAGGATATTGGAATCTGCTTGTAAAGGGAGACAAGTTTGAAACTCTGAAGATGTAGCCAGTTAACACAGTGATTAATTTCTACATTTGCAGCTAGAGCTAAATTACATTATTCTTATTAGCATTTGTATAGAAATAGGACCCCATAAGACAGAAAGTTATCATGCTACGTAGTATTAAAAGACAGAGGACAAGGCAGCCTTTGCTCTGATGAGATCACAGTACAGACAGACAAGCCAGATACCAGTAGATGTCACAAGCATAGGAGCTGCGGTGACTTTGAACTGGGTGCACAGCAGGTTTGTAACAAGGATGGGAACAGAAGCCAGCTTTCCTGATTCCCAATCTGTTTTCCTCTCTGCTAGATCCACACTCCCAGCCTGTGATGTGCTACACACAAAAGACAAGGTATAAATTCATCTCCACCCCTTAGTGCCATGGGAGCTACATACTGGGTAACTTGAGGAGACTTACTGAAGGTAGTGAGTACAGGAGGTCCAACTGTATTAGCAGAGCATTGTACTACTACTACGTTTCATAACCATGTTTCTCAACAGTCTCAAGCCTATAATTTTGTACTCTGAGAATCTATGATTTGATGAAGATTTCTGATTCATTTTAATGTTAGTGACATAAATATCCGCTATTTCTAAAAACATATTTCATTCTCCATCTCCTGGATATCTCTATGACTTTCCACAACAAGGAGAAGAGCACACATGGCAAAGATCTGTCCCTGAGTAAATTTTCCAACAATTTTTTTTTTCAATATTGTTACCCATATATACTTATAGTTTTGTGACTCTTCAGAAAAAAGCATGATGCTGTGTTTCACTTAAAGAAAAAGATACATGATAGATCTGAGGCCCTATGTACTACCGTTACATACTTATGTCATACACTACTCAAGATCACGAGCCTTGAGAGTTATCTCAGGTTTGTTGATCATGGAAGTCCAAACTATGTCATTAATTCAAGTGACACCAACAGTAGCTCCACGGAACACAAACAGAAGTTTGGAGTAATGTTTGAGATACCTATCACAGGATATCAGAAATTGGGATACTCATATTGTTCATCAAAACAGCCAAAGCAACGCACTAAAACTTGCCTCAGTGAAAAGTGAAATAATTTTTACATGATGTACAAGTGGAGAAGATAATTGGTTGGGAAAGTTTAGAGGAGGCTGTTGTATTTTAATCTGCCAGTCCAGCAAAAGCAAATCACTTTGTGAAGACTGACTCTGCCAGGGGTGGCTCACCCAGTGGGCATGCATGACACTCCGATGCCCACCTGCCCTCCTCTCAGATGAGCTCTCTAGCTATTGCTGCTCTGCCTGGGACATGGCTGCCAACACAACAGTGTCTCTTTTTCCATCACCCATACCTGGCAATCTCAGGTGAAGAGGAGTATCAGAATCAGTACCAATGGTTATGGTACCTAAGAGAAGATTATTTCTTTCCAACAGACTACTGCCAGTACAGCCATTTGAACTGAGCTCAGTCCTGAGTTTTTCAGCTTTTCTTAAAAAAACATAAACAGAGTATTTTAAAATTACTGAAGGGCACCTGCTACGGAGATCTGTATTGCCACAAGAGACTTTATAACACAAATATTCAATACTAAGGCAGATTGCATCTTTCTCTAGGGCCCAAAATGAACAACTCCAAACATTTTATCATGTAGCTTTTGATCTGTCTAGATGAAAGCCCCAATTATTATAGAATGCAAGTGTACATTAGGGCTGGTTCTGTTGTCTAGGAACCCACTGCAATTAATGCTCTACAAGTTCCAAACAGTTTGGTCCCTCACCAAAAGCTTGTGTGTGGGAAGACAGTAATGATACACAGTATATAACTGACCTGAGAAATTTCCAGGTTTTAATCAAATCACCCATGAAGAAAACAATATCAAAGATAAGCATGGAAAGTACCAAATCTAGGGTCTAAGTCTCCAAGTATTTTAGATACTGAATTATGACCTCTAATAAGAGCAGGCCCTGAACAGTTATTTACTAGACAGAAAAATGCAAATAATAGAAGTCATAGGAAAATGGTGCAATTGGAACTTGCTTTCAACATTACATATAGCTTTCTATATATTTAGTATATGACATGTATGTGCCCTTTTCCTACTGCTGAGTGATTTGTTTTGTCTCTCCTGTTATGACAGTCACTAGCTAAACCAGATTAGTCTTCCAAAATCTTTCTTAAAAATCCACAGCAAATACAATAAATGTGTTTGAATGTTGACTAACTAGACATGATCATTAATGTAACTACATACATTATTCATTATGTAGTCAATTATTGAACAAAATAACTAAAATCCTGTCAATCATGAGAAAATAAGATCACAAATGAAAAAAATCCTTATTTCTATTATTTGTTTTAAAATTGACAGGTATTCAAGACTCCTCTAGAAATATATATATTGTTTGCATGTTAACAGACACTTCAAATTGAAGAAGGAAGCTTCAAACGTACCTCACACTTCCCAGCAAATTCTTCCAATAGTGTAATGTTTCCAAAAATTCAGAAATCATGTATTTAACTTAGTAGCTTGCAAAGATGACTAAAGTTGTTCTAATTTTTTTCCTGATCCCATATTTAAAGTATGAATATAATTTAGACATCAGTAGATAAAAAGTATGTCAACAAAGGACAAGTAAAAATTCAAATTACTAAGGATAAAAATTAACTTAATTTCAGTGTGGAATGTTTGTATGCAGCGTGTAATCAGTCTTCAGTTTAAATGACTCTTAATTAAATAATCTATTATTATGTTCACTGGCAAATCGAGCCTAAACATGTACAAGTGCAAAAGCTAAAGATCCAACTGCATTCAACGTTCAAATATAAAGAACGTTAAACAGACAAAAACACATTTTTGGCCAATTCTTTTTTTTAAATCCTTAAGGGTATGAAATGCAGCTGAACAATCTATTCCATGTTTCTTTAGGAGTAATAAGGGTCAAATTCTAGCCCAAGGTACAAACGTTAAGATTTCCATGGCATTCACAAGTGTCGTACCTTCACATCTGAGTGCAGTCTATCCATAAACAAACAAAAGCCTACAAGGAGACATTCTGCAGCGCTGTTTGAGCAGTCTGTTCCTCACTTGTCACTCGGGCACGCCCATGCTTAATTTTCTTTTCAGCAAATAGCATTATCCTCTATACCCCCCACTCTGAAGCAATTACTCACTTCAAAAAATAATACAACAGTAGTCCCCAAGTGACTGCGTTCAAACGTCTTTCTTGATGCTAAGCAAACATCACGCCATTTGGAGTATCATGCCTAAGCTTGGCCTCATTTCTGAAAAAGGATTAGCACAAGCCAACCAGTCTGGCAGGACTGACAGTCATTGACTTCAAATCAAACATCATCTCCACCCCAGAGCACGCCTGCAGGGGCTTCCTTTGGGAGATTTGCTGAGGGGAGAGAGGGTGGGGATAAGACCCTGAAAGCCACCTCTTGACATAGGAACCCAAGTTGTGATTTCAGAAGTACAGGTTTGTGTCTGACTTCCAGTGAGGCCTGTCCTCTGAAAGGTTGTTGATTTTGAAAATCACATGTGAAATCAGTTCAAAATCACTTAGACTTTTTCAAAATTGTAGCATGGCTACATAATACAAACGTTATGCCTTTGATATTTAAAGTTGTAAACTAATAAGAAGGGAAGCACAGTCTAGGAGAAAAACTTTGCATAAAGAATTTTTGCAAGTTCGTACATTGAAATGTGTCTGAGTTACCACTGGTGCCTTTCTTACATTTCTGAAGAATCAAATCTAGGTCTTATTAAAATGCAGACCAAGGACAAACGTGGAAGTATTTAGGATCTTTCCTGAGCCCAGCTTTTCTAGGTCATGATAATATGTGGGTAAGAGGTGAATTAAGTCAGCACTACCCCACTGAACTGCATTTTTTAAAAGCTCAAGTTCATAACACGGTAATACTCTCTTTGGTGAGCATACACATCTCAGTGTCAGATCTGACCAAGTCCACAGAGTAACAGAGCAAGACAATCACAAAGGTTTATTGTGAGAGCCTAGGTTTCCACAAATCCGGCTGCTTGACTTAGCTCTCTGATATCAAATTTCCAGAAAAGAAAGACCAAAAACAATTGTCCCAGCTCTTCACTTCTTTCTAAGAAGTGCTCCTTTTAGTTTCACAGAAAGAAACCTGAGTCAAGAACTGCCACTAAGAACTGCTTGCTAAGAATGAGACACGTCCAAGGATAGCTGGAAGAAACAACACTGCATGTGAACACCCAATCCCTGGTTCTCTACCTCTGGAAACCTATCAATGCCTCTGATCAAGGCAAAAAACCTCAGCACTGCAATCTTGCATTCAGGATTGGAAGGGTTTTAACTTACTGTAATTAACAGTGCAGAATGTCAGTGCTGATAATGGAATTGCTCTGACACCTCAAACAAGTGAGATTGCTAACAGATGCCCACAACAGCCCCAGTTTGCTGACAGATAGAGGGACAGAGCTTGCAAGGGCTACCGCCAGAGTTGCTATGTTCCTGACACAAACTCACAGATCCACTGCCACTGAACCCAAGAATACCAGTTTAACAGGCTAAGGGAAGTTGATCTGCTGTCCAGCTTGGTTTTTTCCTACTAGTAGAAACTAATCGAGTGTAGTTTCGCTGAATAAAAATAATACATTGGTAACTGTAATACAGGCTAGACCATACTCATATCTGAGGTTCGTACTTTAAATACTGGCTAAGGGAGCAAATAATTATTATGTATTTATTATTTTCTGCTATAAGCCTAGTGAAAGAGCTAGAACCCATAAATCCATTGACTTCAAGGGGTTTCATATTCATAACTGTGAGAAAAGACGTATCCACACAAGAGTGAACTTGAACAGTAATCTGGTTTTGGGTAATCATGCCATGTAGTGTGCTGCTTTTTCCTGTGTCATCACTTGTCCTGACTTTACTGTGGTGCATAAAAGTAGGAAGGAGAGATGCACATGCAGATCCCCAAGATGCAGTACATCAACAGCTTTGAGATGTTTACGGAGCAAAATTACACGAAAAGGTGTGTTTACAGGAAGCCTTAACATTCCTCTAAATTGCTTTAACATAAGAGTAAAGAAATACACTTATAGATAAATGTAAGTCACTGACACAAATCTTCCCCTCTCCTCTTCCCCCATCATTTGGCAAAGGGGAGAGGAAAATTTTAGTCATTTCTGTTGGGTGGACTTCTAGCCAAAACTGATTGCTGGAGTCATCAGGAAAAAACCCTCTTAGCCCAGTACATCACGGAAGAAAAAGAACTGCCAAAAGTTTGTGTCAGTAAGTTAAAAGAGACAAGATCACAACACCACATATTCATGCAGAGTAATCAGGTCAATTTTGTATTTAGAGAAAATTTGTACATCCTCATCTTCAGCATGACCTGCAAACTTTTATAGCCTGAAAACAAACATTCAGGGAGTGTCCAGACTAGCCTTTCTAAACAGCAAACAATTAACTCAAGGCGAAACTATACGGCAGACATGCCTGAATCCAGACTTTGTTTCATTGCTTTTGGCTGCAAGGAGAACTGAGATTGAGTGGAGAAATAACTTTTTTTTTTTTTTTGCTGGGAAGCAAGCAGAAGCCCTACTGCTCTAAAGAAAAGCCATGAGGAAAGGAGTGGGTTTGAATAGTGAGAAAGCAAAAATTAGCCAACAGCTCGCTGCGGCACGTACTACTGCCTGCCTATGCCACTGCACAATAGCATTCAAGGAAAGAGATGTGGAAAAGGAGCGCTGCAGAGTGGGATTTGCAGCAGCAGTTTTAACGTGTTTCAAAATATTCCTTCCTTGTTAGGCAACTCATCAGCCAATTGTTCCAGTGCTTGGAAGAAGTCCTGCCTTTCCTGAGAAAATAGAGCTGGTGCTAACTGGTGGTCAACATAGCTTGCCCAAGGACTTTGCCTCCACCTCCCAGGATGGGGCAGCCGAACAAGCCAAGCATTTCATCATGGGCGTTACAATGACAGTTACCCTCCTCCTCATCTTGTTTCTGTAGGGAAGCCAAAGCAAGACATAGAGGAGCTGCAGCATCTTGGCAAGGGCCCTTATTAGGCAAACAAAATATATTAATCTTTTATATAAATCATCCACTGTGTTGCAGGCAATTTTGACACGTTTTAGGAGTCGTGAGAATTGCCACAAGATATAATCTATACTCAACAACTCAATCTGCTCATCCAGTATCCATGCCAGCAGCGATAACATCTGCTGTCTTTACATGGCTGCATTTTCTCTGCGCAATTGTGTTCATCTGCATTCTCTCTCCCAGTTACTTTTCTCCCTTTGCCCCCTGTGTTTTCAAACCTTAGTACATGCACCAGTCCCTTCAGTGCACCTCTTGCTCAGACTCTGCTGGGCACCAGTCACCTTGTGGGACTGGGAGCAGCGGGGAAGGAGACAGCCAGCTCCTGGGGTGAGCAGTTGGAGGGGGAACTTCTTCAACCCAAACACAATGTTCCTCCAGGAATTCAAGGTCTTGGAACAGCACAGAGCAACAGCAAGAGCCCCATAGCAATAACTGAACCCAATATTTCTTCTTCTGAATAAAGACTCCTCCTAGGAGATTCCACATTTATAGAAGTATGTTAATGATTCATTTAGAGGCTTTTCAGCCCCACTTTGTTGCAGTTCAACCGTGTAACTGAGCAGTTTACCAGGCACTTAATTGAGCCACAGACCTGGAGTAGCTTTCTACAACTCAGTCTCATCACTTTATTCATACAAGGGTTGAGAAAGAAACCACAGGAAACTACAAGGATAATATATTATGTCTAAGAGAGCAGTTCTCAAATAAACCACCTTGGGAAAAGCAAGGCTTCAGTGTATTATTGATGCCAGTGATTCTAGATGTCCAAATTATGATATCAGCCATAATTTTTTTTCCTTCTGCACTGTAAAACTATGAACCTTTCTTTCACATGATGAATAACGATGGCTTGCTATAACACAACATACAAAGATGGCAGATCTTAAAGCAATCATGAAGATTCACCTAAAAAAACCAACTCTGTAGCAAAGCAATGTTGCTGGCCCTACTCCCAGTCAATCGCTAGGATGTATCTGGCATAGAATTTATGGTCCATAAAACCTATCTATAATTTTAACTTGGTCTGATTTCAACACAGTTGCTTAAAATTAAATATTTATATAGCTTAAAGAAAAGTGGCTAGTGGCTGGATATATCCTGGACTCTGGAACTGGCTTCCTTCCTTCACCTAATACATCTTGAATTGGTATCTTCTGAGTGCATCGTTTTGCAACCCAGGAAAAGCAGAGTTGAAAAGAGATGGATGTCCAAGCCAGCTGTGTGGGTTACAGTCTTTTGGAGTAGTCTAACATATTTTTAGCAGTTCATTTCAAGAAATCTTTACATGCCCTTTTCAAACTTGAGAATATCAATAAACTGAGCTCTAAAGAAAAAGTGGAAAGGAGAAGCCTCTCCCTTCCCTGCAGTTTTCTTTAAAAATAAGCCCTGCCTTTCCCCTCCCAGACCATATGAAGGGGATTGGTCTTTGGCCATTAAACGAGAGGACAGTGACGGTAAGTTTGCATACCAGCTACTTTAGTTGCTTTACACCAGACAGACTTTGATCTTATGATCAAAACATACTTTAATTTTGAACATTTGCATCCGTGCTATACACGTATGAGCTCTAGTCATGAAAACAGGCAGTGCTCATAGGACTATGCAAAACATCACTGAGTTTTATACAGTGGTTCCTAGGAGTTGAGAGAAATAGCAACCAGAAGAGGTCAAGAAGGTAAACAATCCCTTTTATTAAGCAGTTCATTGTGCTACTCTGCACCCTCACCACCTTGGGGGAAAGGCTGGGATATATGTTCATAGACCCAGTAGTCAATTAGATGCAACTTGTATGAAAAATATGTGGCGCTCACCAATACAAATCAGACAGATTATTCCACAATTAACTGCTAACTTCTGATTTTAAGAGGATGGTTATGGACGGGGAAAAAAGCACTTTCCTTAACTATGTATTTAATTTGTATATTTTAATAATTTTAAATATTTTTTTTAATACTTTCAATACAAAAAAGTAGTAGAACTTTGCTAGGCTATCATTAAGGTTAGATGTCCAAACTACTTGCTAGAAAAACACATAATTTATTGCTTTTATTTCTTAAAAAGCTGCAGCTTGAAATTTCTCAGGACATAGGAAAGTTCAAATAAATTACTGTTTGTATAGCACTCTTAGATCTCCAGATGAAAAGCTTAAGTAGTACATAATGCCAGACAGAACAGATGTAAGGTTAGATATAAATGTGGAGTTAAATGCCATGGTTTAGCATGTTGTAATGGCATCAATTTTCATCCAGTGTCCCATCCAAAGCATGAAGACCTACTTTAACTTTGTGATCAGAACAAAGTCCTAGATGCCTTTTCTTTCTCATACTGGCATTAATTAGCCTCAGACTGCAGGGTTCCACTTGAAATCTAAGGAATACACCGTAATCGAGACCACATCTACATATGTATAAATACACTAAAAGTCAAAAGGCTTGTGCAGATGCTTCCCAATAAATATTTGATGTTTTGAAAGTTAGTGGGGAAGGGGGAATTCCATTTGTTTCACATTCTTTTCAATGCAAAAAGGATGCAAGAAGGACGTTCTCCAATACTGTTCTTCAAGCAAACAGGTTTTTTCCAAAGCATATGTGCCAGACTGCCATGACACACATCCTCAGAGAGGCTTTTAACTACAGGCTGGCACCCTGCTCGCTCAGGCCAAATTTAACCACCCCTCTGTTACAGTGGGAGATGGTCAGCCTACAACCAAAAGCAGGTACATAAGGCATCTTCTGGTACTCGCTGAAGGTATGGGAGAAGGGAAAGGTCAAGATGCTTTTGCTAGAACCTGGGGTGGGCACAGCTTCAGCAGGAAGGGTGGAGGCAACTGCCACCCAAGAGAGGCCCATAGCACTGAGATTAAGGGAGCTCCAGAAAGGAGGTGGGAGCAGTGGGTTTGGATCCCCTCAGGCAAAGGAGTGACCTAAACCTGGGTAACCTGCTTTCTGGATGAGACTTCAAAGCTGGGACTACTCCTCCTCTCCCACTCACACGCCCTGAGGTGTGGTTTTACACACACCCCTCACACAGTCCTTCCTAAATGTCTCTTTTGAGGGCCCTGCACATTGACTGATGAGGGTGGCTTCTTTCACTGACCTCCAGGTCCCCTTACATACTCCATTCATCTGAAGGAGGAGCTGTCCTTGGGATTCTGCAACTCACCTTATCTGCCCCTTCTCTCTGCCTCAGTTCCCCTCTGAGAAAAGGAAACAGCATTTCACTAGCTCACCGAGCTTTTAATGCATTAAAACAAAGCTGTGAGCATGAAAACGGGTAACATTTGTCCAAGTGATTAACTGAAAGACATAAGAGCCCCAAATGCCTCAGATGCCACCTCTGAACCATGCTCTGTCTCTGAGCAGAGGTGCCAGAAGAGGTTCACCCTCATCTAAAGCAGCCTTAGAGCTCTGCTCCTCCCAGGGCCCTGAGCCCATAGAGTTAATTGCATTAAGCCTTATATAGGTCCTGTAGGGGGAAAAGAAAAGCATCTCTCGGGTTACTTAGAGGTTGCTGGGAGCACCTCTGAGGGCACTGAATTGCAGAGGCTGATTATTCTCTGTGCCAATAAGCTTTGCTGAATGTAAAATTAAGACAGCTAATTAGTGTAAATTCAGTGTTACATTAGCCATAATCTATTTAAGTGATATGACTGCAATGAGGAAGCCCACAAACTACTCAGGACAAGGAAGTGTTCCACTTGAAGCAGAAAAGCTTTCATTTGGAAATATTGCATTTTTTTCCAATTTTTTTTGTTTTGAAAAATTCTGGTGAAGGATTAAGCTCCACTAATGGATTCAGTGCTTATCCTTTAGCTCTGCTTAACAACCATAATAAAGTATAGATATTTTGAGATACCTTTTTTCTTTTTTTTAAAGCTTTTGAAAACTTCAGAAATATATTTCACACATTGAACTTCTTTTAGCTTAGTAACACCACGATACCTACATAGATGCTCTAATATTTACTAGTTCTTAATCTGTTCCCGCTGAAATCCAATAAAAAAATAATATTTTTGCATCTATTACAGGTTCAGACCCATAAGAATACAAAAAGCTACCAAAAATAAAAAAAGGAAGAAATTACAATTTGAATAAGATAAATTTAATTCTTAATATAATACAATTCCTTGCTGTAGCTACAATGCCTTTCCTTTCAAGGATTTATATTCTGGAAGTTAGAAGGGTTTTTTTAATATACTTTTTAGTACTACTTTTTTTTTTTGTAATGCCCATAAACCAATACGTTAACAGGCTCAAAAGATTTATTAGTCAGTCTTAGAATGCCACTGTCAGTAGATGAACTCTCTAGCAAGCTCCTTTCTTGCTATACTTAAAAGATTAGTAACAAAGGAGAAAACAGAAAATCTGAATTGCAGCTTAGTGTGTTCCACCAGTTGACAAAAGAAAGAGGATGAATCCCTTTGCTCCCACCCAGGGAACAGATATTTCATTGTTCCTCTGTTTGGTGACTGTCCGCAACTTGCCTGAATACCTTTCATTTGGTAATGGCCAGGAACTGTAATCTTACCATCTGACATGGCAGAAGGACAAGATGATTCTGAATAGAGGAACAGTGGAAAGGTTTTTAAACAGACAACCATCCTTTCAACTGCTACAATAAAACTGGTACAGACACCAAAGTGTCTTGCACAGGACACTAAGTTAACATTCAATTCCTGGAAACAATCTGTATAATGAAGGAGCAGCATAGTGGAGATCAGCTTCCAGTAGTTAGCATTCAAAAGCAGAGCAGTTCAGGCCTGCTCGAAAAAATTACTCCTAGCAGAGATCTGAAACCTTAACGGACTACCCCCCTCCTCCCTCCATTTTAAAAGCATACTAGGAGCATGAAATAACTCTCTCATCTAAAAATCAATGTTTTGTCATAATGCACTTGATTTTATCTTGCTTTCAAACTGCTTTGATTAATTATATCATTAAGCATTAATTGCAAAGCTTTTTAGATATTACACATCCAGGTTTAATGTACCTACTTTTCCAAAACAAAGCAAATTGTACATGAGGGTTTCCAAAACATAAAGCAAATCTTTCAAAACACTTGTAAGCACCAAGCTTCCTTTCAGAAGGGGCAAAGAGCTTGCATCCACATGCAGGTGCAGCGCAGCCTGCGTGCGTGCAGGCATCTGCGCTCCCTGTTGCGCCACACGGTTTTTGCAGGCTTTGCCATAAAAACACCACATAGCCAAAACCTCAGGGGAAAAGGTGCAGGAAACCCTGAAAAGACAAGACCAAAGTGGCTTGCATAGAAGTGCTCCTCTGAACCCAAAGGATATATTTATTTGCATTTATGCCATTGTCAGAAACACACTTATTTGTAATGCTGCAGAAGTCACTGACACACACACTGCTGTGCAGTATTTTAAATCTGTTCACATCAGATCACTTTCAAACAATACATCCTGTTTACAATCTAATTTTGCATCTATTTAAGAGGCCTACAGGGAAAAGACAAGCACCGTAAAAAGGAGAAGATACCAGAAATTACGGCATCCTATCATAATGTAGCTTCTTGTAGGAGCAGGGAGCTGGCAGTAGGGAGAACAGAAAGAAAAACAGATATGAATGTCTGCCAAGATAATTTAAAAACAGCAGTGTCCCACTTTCCTTACAGGAGCCATAGGTTTTCCCTCATTACTCAGCCTTTCTATGGTTGTAGAATAATACAGATTTCTTCTTTGTACCAAGTGAAGCCCTTGACACCCAGGTGTTGGATATATTCCCACAAAATCATTTCCAGGCCAGTTAAAAAACCCTTCTTTATTATAGGTGTTTACATCTGCAGCACTAGCAAGTATATGAAATCAATGTTTTCCCAAATCAAAGCCCTGTTTTTTGAGAAAAAGACACCCTTGCAAGCAAAAATTTAACTTCACTACTGTAATTTATACTTCTAGAAAAACCTGCAAGCAAGCTGATAGTCTAGAACAATAGCGTAGTGTTCAAACTGTGTGACTGGAGGGAAGGAGTTAAACAAGTCCCCAACAATTTAAAGTGGTGAGAGGAAAGAGAAAACATCATAATTTGAGGAGGAACACTGGAGAGGAGAGGGAGAGGAAACTCTTAAGGTGTGGTGTTGGTTAGCCCCCCAAATGAATAATGAAAAAGGCAGCTGATCAGAACCCAGGGAAACATTTATCCAAAAGCACCCCCAAATTTCAGCTCAAGAAATGCTGTGCTGCATAGTCTCTCCCCATGGCATACCTAGAGCACCAGGAGAATATTCAACCCTATAGCCTTCAACTGAAGCATTTTAAACACCACGACATCCACCAGAAAGAAAAAAACCTGTCATCTTGAATGTAAGAAAAACGGATATAGAGGAATAAATGCTTATACAATATATGAATGCTAGTAAAAATGCTATACATAATATTTTGGCCTAGAATTTCTGCAGATTCTGGAAATACACAGGTGACAAGTGGCTGTAACTAATGAAAGAAATTAGGAAAAGCAAAAAGAATAAAGAAGAGAACAGTTACATGCAAAAGCAACAAAACCCCTCTTATACACAAAGCATAAATGCAGATTCTGAAACATTCATCCTTCCAATTTTGCCAAGCCTGACAAAAATATCCTAACTGAAAAACAACACAAAACCCAAATTGACAGCGTGGAGGGTTTTTTTGTTTGTTTTAGAGAACTTTCACAATAAAACGGATCTATAAGAAATTTCTTGTTAAGATATTATAATTCATCATTGGGGTAGAAAACAACTGCTTTTAACCCTTTGGGCATAGTGAAAGGTACAATATTACAGTCCAATGAAAGGGGTCTTTGTAAGACCACAGTGTGCATATTGTTCTTCTGATGCCCTAATTATTATAAAAGATCTACTTTACATTGGGTGCCTCTGGGCATACCAGGAACGTGACACCAGCAGACTCAGTGGTGGTAAGAATCACGTAGATAAAGTCTGCTTTAGCTATTCTGTTGTGACAAACATCCCAAATGTTTGGCTGAAGTTAAATGGAAATAGTGATGGAGATGTCACAGTCAGGGATGTCATGAGGGTCATGACTGTGTGAAATGAAGTAGGAAATAATTTAATTAGGTCATGACTCATTTTAACTGCTGTGAGATGTTTTCACAGACTGGTCCCAAGCATTTTGCTTAAATACTCAAGGAACAAGTATTTGCTATATATAGTAATATTCTTTGATTTTCAACAACAGTAAAGATGATGGATAAAGCCTGCATTTGTTTACTGATCCACTCCTGAGAAACAGTAATAACACCACAAGTAGTGGCTGATTTTTATATTTATTTTATATTTTAATCTGACTGGTATGTATGAAATAAACCCTTTGAATCAGAGGAGCATAGGAAACGGCCATAAGCAAAGATACTAGAAACATGTGCAAATACCTCAAGAATCAAAAGTGAGATAGGGAAGATGATTTTCATTATGATTTCACTGAAAGTTTTCTTTGTTAACTCAATTCAGTGTTCTCTGTGGTATCACTTGACTACAAATGGCAACAAGGTGTAATCCAGCAGTTGAAAGCATCACATACAACCAATAAAAGGAAATGCCTGGGTTTGGTGGACTATGAATAGGCTCTGGATGCTGCTGCTGAATGATTTGTATTATTGTGTGATTCTGGCATTTTAATATTGCTCAACAGAGCATTAAGTGACACACATGAATGCAGAGCTGTATCAAAAGGTCAGCATGAAACAGGAAACTTAGAAATTCTTACACTAACAACATTAACTGTATAATTTCTGTATCCTTAGTAGTAACTACAGTTATTTTTACACATTAAAGAACCTTTGCTAATGTGAGGAAGAGAAGCTGGGAGATAAGCCTGATGTTTGCAGCTGGTCTCCTAACAGGTTGAGAGTTCATTAGCACAACAAGTAGCATTAAATTTAGTATTTGTTGTATTTGTTGGTGGCACCAAGACTATAATTTGATCACATAATTTACTGCAGTTGGTGCAGCATTGTTTAGCAGTCACGTAAAAGGGATGGGCATACAAACAGGAGTGAAAGCCCTCCACTGTCGGGCTAGCCATGACTAACTGAAGAGTATGAATGGCACGTTTGTTGTACACCAGAGAGGATTTAACAAACAGCAGATGAAGTACTTGTTGATTATACCTAAGGAAAGTCATGATGTGTCACAGTTAGTGACAGACATTAGTTTAAAAACCATACTGCAGACTCCAATAAACGTTTATGTATCAGAATAATGCATTCTTTTCACCTCTGCAGCTAACTAGACAGTGAGCTACACATTGTATAACCAGAGGAATTAAGCGCGGAAAGGAAGTCGTTGCCTATCTTCACACACAGATCAAGAAAGAAAATCTCTGCCACGAATACTTTGGACTCAGAAAAAATATGAACTAATGATAACATAAACCAGTAGGTGTTACTGTATTTATCTTTTCATCATGTAGTCTGTGGAAGAGAATAGTTGAAGCTCAATATGCAAGTGTTAAAGCCAACCATTCAAAATGACACATCAGAATGAAAATAGACTAGTAAGACCTCAATCAGGTCTTTTCTTGGTAATGCTGCAAAGAGCAACTACACAACATCCTACCAATCATGCTACAATAGGTAAGGGCCTACAGCCCTATCGGTGAAAGAAGGGCTGGGGAGAGCTTCAGAGGAGGAGAATATTACAGTGAAAAGAGTAAATCCCATTTGTTTGGGGTTTTTTTTTGTTGGGCTTTTTTGTGGAAGCCAGGAGACAGAGGTACTTAGCATTACGCTTGACAGTCCATTGCCCAGCAACTCAGACTGCAGATGCTCCAGAAGGAACAGATCCAATCTACCTCCTAATAAGAGAGTGACCCAGCTGAAGAAGTGGAAGAGGCCAAAACCAGGTTTTCTTTAGTGACACCTGCCCTTCAGCTCCATGTACTAATAATAATTTTAATAAGCTGCAAGACAGAACACTGTGAAGACAGTGAGTAGGAGTGAGGATGGGTTAACTTTCATCATTCTAACAGTACATGAATACCACGGTGGTGATGAACTAAACCTACTTGAAGAGATTCCTTTTAAGATATACACTGTCTCTATCTGATGCTCCTAGTACAATGAACACCACCCAGCACTGCACCTTTCTCTGAAGGAAAAACAAGAAACACAAGTGTATTTGTTTGCTAGTTCCTGCCTGGGTTGCCATAACTATGCCAGTTTCTCCTGATAATAAATGTCTTGATGCTACATTGGACTTGTAGCACCAGGCAATAAACAACAGTCCCAAGCCAAGCTTTAAAGTAGGATATTCACCCGAGTTTTAAAAAGGCCAGATTTGAAATGATAGAAATAGCCAAAATGTAAAAGAAATTGATTCATACCTTTCAGCAAGTGAAGGAAATATTAATTTATTTCATGTGATTGAAACAGAGGCTTGTCTTATTCACAAAGTTTATCAGGTCATGCTGTGCTTTCACTACTGTAATTAAAAAAAAAAATCCAAAGTGGTGACAGAGGTCTCTAATAAAATACAACTTACAATGTAAGGATTCTTATTCTTAATTTAATTCAAAGAGGTGAAGAATGGGAATACTTTGGACAGAGAGGACTTCTCTACTCAGGTATAGAGAGACAGAGTTTTCTTAGACACACTCCATATTTACTGTTCATGTCCACTTGACGCATGCAATGCAGTTATGATTACATGCTTTCTTCCTCTTTAGAGCTAAGACCAGGGTCTGTTCCTTTCATTCTTAGTTTTAAAATACCCCCAAATTATATTATCTTCACTAGAATAAACTGAAAGCATTTAATCAAAGCAATCACTACTTCATACTAATTTCTATCTTTTTGCATGAAAGTGTGCTTGTTTGGTTTAGGGTAGAGTTAATGTTCTTCACAGTAGCTGCTATGGGGCCGCGTTTCAGATTTGTGCTGAAAATGGTATTGATAATATAGAAATGTTTTCATTATTGCTGAGCAGCGCTTACTCACAGCCAAGGGCTTTTCTGCTTCTGACACCGCCCTGCCAGCAGGATGGCTGGGGGTGCACAAGAAGGGGACACAGCCAGGACAGCTGGCCCCAACTGACCAAAGGCATATTCCATGACATATGATGTCATGCTCAGCAAATAAAACTGCGGGAAAGAGGAGGAATGGATGATGTTTGGAGTGATGGCATTTGCCTTCTCGAGTCACTGTGATGCGTGATGGATCCCTGCTTTTCTGGAGATGGCTGAACACCTGCCTGCCCATGGGAAATGGTGAAGGAATTCCTTGTCTTGCTTCTCTTGTGTGCATGGCTTTTGCTTTACCTATTAAACTGCCTTTGTCTCAACCCACGAGTTTTCTCACTTTTACTCTTCCACTTCCCTCCCCTATCCCACTCTTGGGAGTGAGAAGCTGCAGAGGGCTTAGCTGACAGCTGGGGCAAAACCACAACAGTTATATAAATAAATTATTTACACTGTGAGATGTATAACATTAAATATTGAAGACCTCAGTTTCTGGAAAGAGATATAAGCTAGTTAACTCCTTGGAGAAGACACAACAAATCAATGCACATAAGCTTTGCATACAAGGAGAAAAAAATATTACTTTTTAAAAATATAGCTGTGCTTTAAACACTGATCAAAATTCTGCAGTCCTTATGCAGATAAACCTGGCTCTGAAATCTTGAGCTGGAAATACAGGGTATGGCCAGACATGTATTTTCCATATGTCCACAAAATAATCCCTACCTTTACTTTTATGTAAGAAAGAGAAACAAACTGAGGTTAGTAACTCTTTCCTGAAATTAATGGCAACTATATTCCAAGATACAGAAGCACAACAATGTGACAAAAATTATGTTCTACATCTTCTCACAGAACACATGTTCTGAGTGAATAGAATCAAATCAGATCCCTAGCTGTATAATAAAATTTTCAGCATTTTCTAATATCATTAACATAGGTTTATTAAAGTGAAAACACTTAAAAGGACTGCTCCATTTTCCATGCTTTCATTGCTTACTTTTGTCCTTCATTCAGTTTGTCCTGCTTGTTACACTGTCTAAACTGAATGGATCTTCTTTTCCTGCTCTCATCTACTAGACCAAAGCTACAAGGTGCAGGCTTTTGAGAGGTGTCATACACATACCAAATCTTTCTGCCTTCATTAAAGACTTTTACTAACACCACTATGATCATGGGGAGAAACGATAAAAACACTCACACACTACCACCTTTAGTTCTAAAGCACAGAATATGCTTTTAAGATGTGTAGAGTTTTTTTATAGTAGTTTTCTTTTCAATGATGCCAAAGCCTGGTTTGCAACAGGTGGTGTCCAACACACTTGTGTGCGCACACCTATCCACAGAGGATGGAAATCAGTATTTCTGGACTGATGTTTCTGGCTTTTTTCCTCTCCACCCCCTTGACTGCTGGGACTTGCAGGTCTCAGAGGGTGGCAGGCCGGCCAATGCTTCGAACCCAGCACGGGAACAATGCAGGAGAGGGTGCCTTTGTTTGCCTGTCCTTGAAAAGTTGGTAAGGCTGCAAAAAAAAGGCTTTCACACATTCTTTTGCCTTTGTTTCCTTAGAAGTCATGTAATAAGGTAACAAAGCCTGGACACTCACGGGGCAGAAGCCTACTGACAGCATTTTGTAAGTGCTCTAATGGAGGGCGCAGATCGGGGTCCCGCCGGCTGACCGGCTGCAAAGCCTTCCCATTCGAACGAATCAGGGCTTGACACTCACACGCTTCTGCTCCTAGCATGTTTTAAGATCACAACAGTCAGTACTTGATAATCCCTCTTCAGTTTACCTCTTTCAATACATATTCAGTTACAAGTAAACTTTGCACAGACATCATTTATTACCCTGTCTTTACTACTTGCGGCTCCTTGGGAATTAAGGCATTGAAAGAATTCCTACTCATAAAACATGTGATGATGACTAGGTAAGTTACAGCTGTTTAGAAGGGACATCCTCCAACCTTACTCTCAAGTCATTAAGAAATACTGCTCAGCAATAATACATAAGTCATTAAGAAATACTGCTCAGCAATAATACATAAGCCATGAAAAAATGCCCATAGCCATTCAGGAGAAAAATACAGGTCTTGCTCTTAGTCTCTTACTGCTCAGACCTACAATCTGCAAAAGTAATAGAAAAAGAAAGAACCTGCATTTGTAACTAGATGTGTTGAAGAAATGAATCCTTAGAGTTCAGCCAAAATATTTTTCCTAATATCCTCTCAAGGATGATCTTCACAACCTTCCAAGTCAATCTAGTCAGACTTAAAGGACTGACAGCTGAAAGCCTCCAGCAGAGCAAATCGCCAGTCACACTTAAGGGTATCTGAATCAGCTCTTGCAACATCTTCAAGTATTTTTGGGACACTTAAATTATATCACATACCACCTCATAAGCTGGACTTTCAGTTACTTAAAATAAAAGCTGTTTTGATTCAGTTTAGTCCTGCAAGCCTGACAGAAACCAGAATCATGCCAACAAAAATTTGCTCCCTTTTCATAAAGTCAAAATTACACTGTAAAGGTTTGTGTAAAAGTCTAGTTTTAGTCAGATGGAAAACACCAGCTGCTTAATTCCTTCTAAAATAGAAAGAGAATGGAAAGAAACTAGGACCTCTGCCAGCTTTTCTCCACAGTCCTCCAAGCTTATTCGTTCACAGCCATGTAGCTCACATCATTGATGCGATTCTTCATTGACCCACAGGAAGGGTACTAGGGAAACCAATTGCAACTTCATTTTAGCATTCAGATGTGCAGTTTCTGATAACAAAGTTAAGTTAGAAAACCAAGTCCATTTTGTCCCTTGGAAGTAAAGCACCCTCTTTTTGAAGCTTATAAAACATCTTCCATGGCTTCTAGTTGAAGCACACTCAAGTCATTTAGACCATACAGTATTGTAAGAGGGGACCTTGCATATGGTCGAAATACAGAAGATAAAAGCAACAAGTTTTCACCTAACATCAGAGCACTTGACTCCCAACAGCCTTTGAAGATCAAATGTCCCACACCGTGGAAGTACCACAAACCAAAAAATACAGAGGATTAATAATATTTAGGCTATTTCAAAATATTAGACATGTAAGCAGCAGTGTGGCTGGACAAGTGCAGCTTGCAGACTTTCAGAACTCTGACATCCCTTATAGATTTCAGTATTCCTCACTTGGTCCAATAGCTCTTGCTGAAGTTCTCATTGCCTTTTGAAGAGCACATTATGCTTCCCAGAGTATAGAGTGTTATCCCACAATCATTAAAGAAATGTAAAGCCTTGCCACTTGTGGCTGGAAATGTTTTGCTCCTTTCACATAGGAAAGTTGCCGTAACCATTGTATGATTCCATGATCTTGGCTTTTTAATTGTTGCAGTAGTAATTATAATATTTTATATCAGATGAGCAGAAATACCACAAATCTTTAGTATTCTCTGTTTTCATTCTTAACTATACAAGCCAGAAGACCTGAGGTACATATTAGGACCCAAGATCATCAAGCCCCACACAGAGGCTTAGACCTACGATCTGAGCCACTCAATTTACAGCCATATTAATTCTGTTTGAGAGCAGAAATAAGGGATGAAAAATCTCAAGACACACAGCTTAACAGAATGTGTGCACCTGCTGGGATTTAAAGACAGGCGGAACCACAGCTGTAGGACCACAGCTGGGGGATGGACACTGAGGTGGCCACAGTCTCATCCTGTTGTGTTGCCTATCACCCCACTGTGAGCTGTACCTGAAGGACCTACTGCTACAGACATTTAAGGGGGCTGTGTGAAACTTAGCTGTTGCTTCAGCATTTGAGAGCTTGTAGATCGATGTATTGTATTTTCCTTTTCCCCCCACCCAGTAGTCTTATGAACTATCAGCTTTAGCTCCAAAGCAAGCTTTGAGTATTATAGTACCTAACAGCCTAAGCACCCCATTAGAAAACAGACACACACCTCTTCTCAGAGTAAGCATGCATGAGATTCTCCTTATAAAAATCCTATCTTTCAAATATGGGGTGTATATTTTGCAGTGGGGGCCTCAGCAATCAAGACATTCCACCAATCCAAAAATCTACCTACAAAGCCTGGAAATGTTTCATTTTCTTTAGGTAGCTTTTTCCAAAGTGATAGGCTTTTCCAGATATATCTTTATCAGTGCTGAAGCAAAACATCCTGGAAAGATGGGCAATGATCGAAATCTGGAGAAGTCAACACTGGACAGTATCAAATAAAACACCGTAGGGCTCCAAGAAAAATAAAATTCCTTCCCACTTAAAAGAAAATGAGTTTTTTCCCCACCCTCTCGCCTTATACCAACTCCATTAATTAACAAAATGTATAAGTTATTTACATGTAAACAATTGGAGCTAGAACAACTTCAGCTTCAGGCAACCTGGGAAGGTTCAACTGGCAGCACTGGTCATGAGAAGAAAGGGAAGGGTGGAGCACCACTGCTCCTTCACACAGAGGCAGAGGGTGGTACGTGCTGCCCCCGGAAAGGCTCCCGTATATAAAGTCAGCAGTTTAGAGGCATTCAGCACACAACCTATTCCAGCAAGCAGCAGAACATACACCTGCAGGAATACTCAGAGTTGGAATCCTTGTAAAAGCTGTAACCAATTTGTGACTCGCTAGAGCAGAAGCCATTACTCCATCAAAAGAGAGTGCAAGTTGTCTCAGGAGAGGAAAAAGACAGAGGCTGTAAATAGTTGCAGCAGTCTAACCTACCTATGTATGGTAGCAGGGCAGAGTCAGTGCAACCTGTTACATTATCAGATGTGCAACAGATTAAGAGTTTAAGAATATTTTATCTAGGTAAATAAGCAATTACTGCTTTTCTGCTCTTCAAAATGAAGTTTATGTGTTATCTGAACAAGAACACCACCACGGTCTTTGCTTAGTCAAAAAGTAAGCTCCAACCCTCATATGCATCCACTTGTCCTTTGCCACAAAATAATCATATAGATTTCCTAAGGCTCATTTAATATTTGTCTGACACATAAAATAGTTATCACACATGTAATGATTGATGTACAGAGGCACCTGTTCCTGCACTCCCTGCAGCCTGTCATAGTGCACCTAAACAGGAGCAACGAAACCCACCAGCATACTGTGAGCTAGCATTGCCTGCTTGCAATTGTGGCGTCCTCTAAGACATGGCAACAAGATGGCAGGAAGAATCCTATTCCTATACATTAATAAAATTGGAGATGAGGTGACTTGGCTTTGAAAGGCTGTTTCCTCCCTCGGCTCCAGAGAAGAATCATGTTAGTCACTAGATAAGAACAGAACTATGAAATTATGCTTTTAAATACAGCCTCAGCAAGGGGTATGTTTCTTTGCACCTAAAGACAAGGAAAGGCACGTACAGAAGGCAATACTAATATTGTTGGCTGAGCTGTGAGAGGGGTGCAGCTTTGCTCCTCTGCTCAGGAACTGAGGGAAGTACATACCAGTGACTTCAATGCAGTTATGCAAGAGCTAGAGAAGCACTTTATTCATCCTTTTCCCCATGCTTCTCAGAAAGACATCAGCCTGTTTGCACAAGTTCAGTCCTGCCACTTTTTACAGCAAGTTGGAAATCTGAAAGGGGTGGTAGGGGAAATCAAATTTAGGCAGTTATTTCTCAGATATTTTATACTACCAGATCTGCAGGTCATTCAGCTAAAGTGGAGGTGAGTTCTCTGGTGGGTGGTTTTATCTGGCCACTGGGATTTTGAAAACCAAATAAGCTGGATGCATTACTGTGATGAATTGTGAAAGGTCAAAACACATACTTTACCAAAATGTTCCTTACAAAAAAGATGTGGCATTTCCAGCCTCAGACTGAGCTGTAAAACAAGGTTACACCACAGAGCTTGCAAAACTACGACTAATAAAACTAGTTCTGAAAAAGAAAAGTTTCATGGTTTAATTTCTATCAGGTATCAGAGCCCTTTCTAAAATATATTTATTTAAATGGAATAGTTTTTAGACATTGGTTGGGTAGCCAGTACAGTCAAATTGAAGACTTTGTAAAACCAGATGGAAGGGTTTTTTGGGTTTTGTTTGTTGTTGTTTTGAGGGGCAAGGGGGAAGTGTGTGTGTTTGGCTTTGGTTGTTGCAGTGTAGTTTGGTTGGTTTGTTGTTTTGGTTTTTGGTTTTTTTGGTGTTTTTTTTAAAAATAGGTATCAAATCAGGACTAGTGGTTTATTACCAGAATAAAAGACCTGGGAACCTACCCTTCAATTTCAGTTATAGAGTAAGTGCTGTACGTGGCCATTAGCAAACCACCTGCATTGTCTACCTCAGTTTCCCTGTATTTAAGAGAGAAATAATTATAATATTTCTGAACTATACATCAGGAATCACTTAATGAAGCTTAATTTAACTGATGAATTCATCAAGAATCATTTAATGAAGCATAATTGATAGTTAAGTAACTTCTTGATATTTGAAAATGTCTTTGTTAGCATGAAGTATTGTTATTTTAATTGTTAATGATAATGTCTCTGGGGCAGATTGGTTAAAACTATTCAGCCAAATTAACTCCTACTTGTTGCAAAATGTCCAGTATTTCTGCAGTGCAGACTTTCTGGTGCATTACCTCAGGGGTTATTTAAACGGTGCAGTGGTGCATTCTGGAACAGGTAGTCTAATATACTTTTAAT
Source organism: Zapornia atra (assembly GCA_013400835.1). Taxonomy (NCBI): domain Eukaryota; kingdom Metazoa; phylum Chordata; class Aves; order Gruiformes; family Rallidae; genus Zapornia; species Zapornia atra. The sequence goes on from VZTU01009377.1 coordinate 32,956, forward strand.
GCTGTATTTAAATGACACCTGCCCAGAATCTCAAGTTAGCTTTTAGCACCAAAGAATAACTAGAAACTGTAAAAAAAAAGACCAACCCACTTTGGCTAGGTGCCCTCATCACTCTGTGTATGTGTGCGTGTGTGTGAAGACTAAATAGTGGTGCTTTTCAAGCTGTCATGCTGTCCTTCCGCAATATGACAAGAATACCTGCTCACCCCCATCCAGTGTAGTGTTTCACTTAAAATCCCAGGCAGGGAAAGGGAGCTTTGCTTGTGTCACAGAAAACTATTCTGGAAGATTCCCTACCACCTCCAGTACCCACTTTGGTAGGAGGGAAACATGACCTAAACATCAAAAGCTTGGAGATGAGACATATGACATCCAAGTTACACTATCAATGTCAAGGCACTAAGCAGGGTAAAAGACCACCCACCAGAGATGCAAGGCAAATGATAAAGGTCCCAACATAAGAGATTTTGCTTCAGAGCTCTGCCAAACCTCACCTCTCATAAAGGATATGCCTCTTATAGCAGTTACTAGCAGCACATAATCCTCTCTCAGTACAAGGTAATGTCCTTCTGGGGTAAAGTGTTACTTATACAGCACAGCTATGCCTTTTGTGGCTTCAGATTTGCTTATTCTCAAAACTGTTTCTTTTATCAAACTTTTCACTGTTGCTCTCCATGTACTTATTCACTTGTCCAAAGTTTTGCTTGGATAGGTCACCTATAAAACCTGTCAACCAAAACCATCACATTTTCCCTCTAATAACGAAATCAAAACAGTGAAATACTTGCTTTGAAAGTTACATTCCTTGATCTAGAAGGTTTTGCTGGCCAACTTAAAAAAAAAACCAACAATATGAATGTTATGTCTGTCAACTTTCATTGTGGGGTTGTTTTGGGTTTTTTTTCATTAGACATCAACCTCACAGGAAATGACATAAGGCTCCTGTGTTTACACCCTTTAATAGGCCTCAGTAAACTATGCAAGGTTTCTTCACTCATTTTCCCCTTCTCAGCTTTTCTTTAGCTTTCCATACTGGATATTGAGGCTGTGACTGCACTGTACTGAATGTGACTGTGGGATCCCATGGCCCCACACATCTCTACAACATCCTGTACTCTTGTGGGATAACATACTAAATTCAGTTACAGATAAGAATGCTCTCAGGCCTGGCCCCACAGAAGTGTCCCTTTCTATTATGAGATCACCATCTGCAACCAGGCAGCAGAGGGAAACAACAGCTGGGATAGTTCCTCTTGTCGTTTCTACGTATCAGAAATCCCAGGAATCATTACAAGTTATAACAAGTGAATAGTGCCAAAACCCTGATCCAACATGCTACTCAAACTCATGCTAGACCTAGGACTAAAGGAGGTGCTTTTATCTACTCCTTTTCAGAGACCAGTAGGACAGTCTTTGAATTCTGAACAGGGAAGGAGTATTTAGCCCATAGGCAAATTTAATATATTTTTATTAACATCCAGGGAACACAGCTAATGACAACTTGGGTCAAAAGGCAGCTTTGTTCACAGTATGATCATTTACTCAGTTCTACCAAAGTTTCAGTAGTGATAAGAATAAATTCTACTTTTTAAATAGAATCGGTATAAAAGGACAGAGATAATAGGAATAAAAAGCCTGCTAAAAACCCTCCAAATCTTATAATGAAAATTAAAAAGGAGACAGTCCATTGGTTTAGAAAGATTTTGCAAATATAACTTCAGCATGATTTAAGCAGCTGGGTTTGTTTTATCTCTTGCTGAAGAGCTGCATACCACTTTTACTAGAGGTGGGAGAGCCTGGCCTTACACAGGAGTCCCTTAGAGTTTCAGTCAGCAAAATTAAACCCGACCGTACTAGTACAAGTTTTTCATTTTCCATTTTATCTCTCAACCCAAGGTTCTAATTAATAATTTAAAACCTAGGGAATTGTGTCATCATAATCTTCCTAACAATTGTCATAAAGCAACAAAATGTTACCTTACATAACCTGAATTAAAACGATCAAAAGGTCTGCATGCTTCAGGTCATATCTGTGCACTTTTTTTAAAAGAACTTAATGCATATCAGCACGGTTGAAGCTAATTATTAGGGGATAAGTAGTTCTTCAAAACAAAGGCTATAAAATAATCCATAATTCAAAGCCTGGATTACAGAGAAGTTTGGGAGAGTACAGTAGGGTCCCAACAGCAAACTGTTTCACATAACTTAACACACAATTAGAAAAAATCTTTGACTTCTTGTTAAAACACCATTTCTTAACAGTTGCATTGCACTGGAACAAGACATAGCTCTACAACCAAAGTTCAGGTACCATCCAACCATTTATATATTTTTTTCCTTCATATTTTGGCCTCCCTTGTACTCTTTCTTTACAAAGATCTTTACTTGAATTTCTTGGTTAATGTTAGAGATATCACGTGAAAATATCTCAAAAGTTTCCCATTGTTCAAGTAGCCCTTTGGAATTATATACCTTTTCCTGGATGATCATAGAATCATAGAA
>VZTU01009384.1:1272-15949 GCA_013400835.1 Zapornia atra
AATGGTCATCCAAGTCCATTCTTTTCTTAGAACTTTTTAGTCACAAAATATAAAAAAAAAATGTAGCTTTATTTTATGCCCTACATGTATAAATGAATTCTAAATAAGAATATGGCTAGATAAGTACATTAATAACACCTAAATATTTTAATATTAAATTATTTTTTTTATTTTTATTGCCCTAGGTGAAAACAAAAATAAATAGCTTATTTGTCAGATATCTTAATTATTTGCTCTTTTCTCTTTCAACAGGTGACACCTTGCTTTGCTACTGCATAAACACTTCTTTCTAATTGACTTTTAAAAAAAAAATTTTTCTATAAATATGGAAGCTAAAAAAATAACAATTAATTATCAGTGACAGATCAGTGGCTGACTCAGCTGACTTGAAAGGCTATCAAGTTACAGTTCCAAACAAAAAACGCACTGGAGGACACATTCGAAATGTATGTCTTCTCTTTGAAGCATGCAATTTCACACGGCTGTTACGAACTTCCTTCACTCTTGAAATGTTCTATTCTTCATTGCATTACAGAGTGAACAGTAATGTACATGTTTCCTGTCCCTTTTTTCACATTACAAAGAAGAAGATCTGTCTTTGAATGCATGCGTGGACATGGACTTCACACTGACTTCCACAGGAGATAGATTCATTTCACCCTTGATGTTGTGAATTTATGTTCATTAATGAAAATATTTCCATTTAGAATTCACTTAGTAATGAAACACGGTGTAAAATCCTCTCTAGCTTATATTTCTCTGGTCTAACCACAAACACACAGTTAAAGAAAACCCCACCAATACTTGTGTTAGCCTAATAAAACAAGGTATTTTTAAATCTATTTTAATACCTTGAATAGATAAGAAATATCTGCATTTTCTGTACATATAAGTAAAGGATGATAAATGATATCTAATGTCTAATAAATATTAGAATTACCTAATAATTATTAGAAATAACTCTGCCTTTCAGAACTTCAGTGATTCCTGTAATATGACCAGATAACCTCCCAGAATTGATATTAAATGGTGTCTTTAAAAAAAAATATATATATTTGAGACAGGCAATTGCCTTTACTAAAGGACTGAGAAGACTATAAGTAGGTATTTATTGCAGGAGAAAAATAATGGGCTGCTTTGACATGTCCTAAACAGTGGGGCTATATGACACTTCTGATGAGAACAATCAGCTAAAGCACTCCTTCTGTGCCTGGATTCCTGTTTAATTACTATTGATTTTGACATAAATGAGCAGAGGTAAACAAATACTTCTATACACATGCTTGTTGTTATTAAACAGAACTGTCTCCAATCTGAAGTATTTATATTGGCTTGTCTGTTTAAAGGCTCCTTTCAGTTAGGCAAAGCAATTATGTAGCTCAGATTAGCAAAATGACTGGCAGTAAAATGAGAATGGACTGATGCTTTTTTAAACCTCTTGGATCTTGTGGTCTTTTCCTGATAAGGGGAGGTTTAGATTGGATATTAGGAAAAATTTCTTCACCAAAAGGGTTGTCAGACACAGGGACATGCTACCCATGGAAGTAGTTGAGTCACCATCCCAGAAGGTACTTTCTTAAAAGACACGTAGATGTGGTGCTTAGGGACATGGTTTAGTGGTAGACTTGTCTGTCTACCAAGTCTAAGGTTACAGTTGGACTTGATGATCTTAAAGGTTTTTTCCAACCTAAAAAATTCTGTGATTCTATCATTCCATGGTTCTATATTATTCTGGTATCTATAATCCTTACGAGAGTTTCCAATTGTTTGGTTTGGGGGTTTTGTTTGGAGTGCTTTCACTGTTGTTTTGGTTTTTTTTTTCTGGACATAGGACAGAGAATATAATTTTTGTTTTGGCGTGGCACAAAAACACTTTAAACGCAATAAAAAGCTGGTGGGTCTATCAATTGGGCACCATTGCACAAATACATGGAGAACTACAGAACATTCAACATTTTTCTTATGGAAGTATACTTTACATTCATGATTAAGACTTAATGGCAATCATATATTTTTATCTAAAAACAACATAAGAGCAAGAAAAAAAATCTATTACCTGAAAATTTTCCATCCTCACAGCGGGCTGGTCCACAGATCCCAACAATGGGTCTTTGGCCTCTGCCTTGCTGTTCTGGAGGCAAATCAGACCTGTGAGTCACAGATAGGGATAGGCTCTGCTTCCAAAATTCACAACAATTGAAATTTTTCACGATGCTTGTCTTAAGTACAAACAGAGAAGTTTATAGTTGTCAGTGAGCTGAGAATATCTGACTAGTACAAAGGGTGTCTGATTTCTTCCTACCAGAGGAGAAAGAGGAGAGGCTGAGAATGGACACCCAGTTTTGGTTTCCAGCATTTGCCTGTAAGTCAGACTGGCATCTACTCTAATTTGCAGTTAAAAGACCATATGACTGTCATGAAAAGATATTTTGGCCTCTTCTCCATCCCACCATAAAAACCTCTTCCTAGCCCAGGGCTGTAGCAAGAAAATGTACAAGGGATAGCTATGCCAGCCCTTCACTTAACTGAGAAGCTACAGGGAAACTTTAGTAAATCTGACATATTCATAGTTTAAAATAGTAAATCTTTGTTGTAGACCCCAAAAGCTGTTTCCTGGAAAAGGAGAGAAACAAAACTGCAGTAATTAACAGAAAGGAGCAGGTTTGTGGATCTGTTAGAAAGAACATTTTTAATAGAACACATTTTCCTAGTCTTGATCAAGGCAGTTTCACAGATTTTACCATAGGGTTGTTTCAGTACTGGCACCTAAAAATGCAATAAAACTTTAGTCTGAAAGCTAACTGAATTTGTGTAACCATTTGTTGAATTTGCATGATATTCACATTCTTATTTTACTAACTATTGTCAGGTCATCATAATTGTAAAATCATTTCCATATCTAATTTGTAATATTTAGTAAATACTGACACTGTATATTGTACTGTAGCAAAGTTTAGGAATCAGTCATTAACCAGACCAATTGTGCAGCGTCCTATACAAGTATTAATAGATTGTATAGTTAGACACAAGAGGTAGCAAGTGATTATGACTAACAAAAGCAATGAATGGGAAGGAAAGACAACATTAATGAAAATATAATCATGCTGTTGACATTTCCTGAAAGTACCAATATAAAAGCTCCATAATTTAAAGAAGCTATCCCCATCTGTCACACCGTCAAGCTACCAACGATTAGCTATATATTATACCACAGAGCCTTCCTCACCGGTTGCCAATTATCTCAGTATACAAATCTTTAATTAGAAGGCACCAAGCATTTTGCTTTGTAAGCTTGTCTCAAATTTGGCTATGACAACTTGTTTACAGACATTGACTGATGAGGGTGTCACTGAGGAGAAAGACATGACAGGCTTCTGAAGAAATCTGTTTCTATGTCCTTTTGATGTCTCTGTTTACATGAGACTGACTATAGGTAGACCCTCTTAAATGTCTGTCAGGTTCTGTGTAGGAGCGTGATTTTGTCCAAAATGGAATCAATGCAGTAAGGCTTTTCTCAGAAAAAAAAACATGTCTGAAGGCTATATGGATGCCGAACGATTCAAAGTCTGGCCACTTTGGTGAAAGACAGTATCCTCCACATTCCTGCCAGCATGCCTGGATTTACATTCAAAATCTCCTTTACCAAACATAATGAGACCATGTCTGTTTTATACTGATAGATGGAAAAGCCCACTGGGTATCATTCTCTGCTTCAAAAGGTTGGTGTCATATACAGGTCATATACTTCAGAATTCATGGGAGGTACAATGTGTTTGACAGAACAGAAAAAAGAGTACTTTTTATGATGCTACTTTCAGAAAAAAAACCCAAACCAAAACAAACCTTAAGTTGTCCAGCTATATTAAGGAATTCTCACTTGGGCATACAAATACAGAAATATCTTTTTAGGAAAAAAGAAATGATTTAATAGTTTCATATAGAGTGTCCCCTATGCTGTGATAAGTAGCATATTCATTATTGTTTGATTAGATGGTGCCCTAGACTATTGCTTAGCAGATTGCTGGTGTTGTGTTTTATTACCACCTTTAAAAGAGATTTGCAGAATGGGATTACCTTTATGCCAATTTATGAAGCACCCACATTCTCTTAGGAATTTGAGTTTCATAATGCTATCTTACTTAGCTTTCTGCCTGGATAGTGCTCCAATTAGATCAATGAGAAAGAACAATTAAGGATGCCTTTTCGAAATCTGACTCTAAATATAACTAGTTTGGCAAAAAAGTACATGTAAACAGATTAAATACCATATTTTCAGGTTCTCCATGAACTCTAAATTAAATTCTGAAGGACATTTACTTCAGAATATTCACATCTCCCTTTCCCCAAATCCTTCATCAAGAACTTTACAATCCAGATTACTTTCTTATATTTCAGGAATTGTCATTATAAATATTAACAACACTAATGCAGAAACTCTCTCCTGCTACTTACTTCTCTGTGCAGCACCTGAGCTGCTCAACTGAGAGTCACCTTTTTACTTGTCATCCCTGATTTGTTATAGCTTTGACTTTTGAATTGATGTTAGAGTACTGTAATGTGACAAAACATATCTTTAAGAAAAATTGGTAATTTGGGAACTATTTCCAAAGATGTCATTATATAGTAATTGTTTTCACTAATACCTTTTTTCTTTTTTTTTTTTTTTTTTTCTTTTTTCTTTTTTCTTTTTTCTTTTTTCTTTTTAAGATTACTAGCTGTTAGAAGCTATTTTCCTGGTCTCTAGCAACCCCTCACCTGAGCCATGTTCTTGTAAAACTTTGTATATTAGTCATGCAGATAAAGGCTAGTTACAAACATCACCACCAAGTAAGATGTAGTAGGGGTAATTCTCTTAGCTGTGACGTCAACTTATTTATCTGAGCACCCTACAAAGGAAATTCACAGTGGGGCATTAGGTAAGTCAAACACTGTCCAGGCAAAGCAAGTAAAAGACGCAGCTGCTACCTTTATAACTGCCTAAGGATTCAGAATATGTCAGCTGGTGTCAATCTTTTGACCTTAAGAAAATTTTTATTCTGTAGAGATGATGAGATACTACACCCCTAGAAATGGGGCAGACATGCTATAAAACACAGTGAACCCTGTTCTAGACATGGACTGTGAGCAACTTTCTCAGTGTATTTTAAAAGACCTTTTCATTTACTGGTACTTATCAACATAGTATTTACTTTATTCAGTTTCATGTATGCTTTCCACCATGACTTGATGTTAAATGAGTCCCCTTCCTCTCAGACTTTGTGTTGGAAAGAAAAGGCAAGCAACCTATACAGTTATTATTGGCATGATTTGTTAGTATCACAGATAATGGTAAGCAAAGAAAACAGAAAACCAGTATCTATTTTATGGGGATTTTGGTTTGTTTGGTGGGTTATTTTGTTGGTTTTGGTTGGGGTTTTTTGTTGTTGTTGTTTGGGTTTTTTTTGAGGGGGCCGGGGAGGGGAGGTTGCTTTTGTAGATCAGGTTGGTTTTGCTTGGGGCTTAGTTGTTGTTGCTTTTTGGGGTGGATTGTTTGGGNCTCTGGGTTTACAATAAAAATGTAGCATCACTTTGTTTTTCTTTACAGAAATTAATTGCTTTAATTCCCAAGGAGACATAAATTGTGCATGATGCACCATATCTGAAAGCAGTCTGACCTTGAACAAAACCTGTATGGAATTATGCTAAGAAAAAAAAATTGCCTTATGGGGGAAAAAAAAGAAAGAGAAAAAACAACACAAAAACTAAAAACCAGACTTTTTTTAAAGTCCACTTGTTACAGCACATACATCGTATGTATCCCACTTCTCAGGTATCTAAGAAACAGTTTAGCAGAGCTCTAAACTTATTTGTAAGCTCTCAAGTGACTCTTTGCAGTTCTAGCTGAAGATGGATACAAGGCAGCTAATTTGCTACCACCAAGGGAAAATGTTATAACATAAAAACATTCCCTCCCTTAGCTCAAATCTGTCGAGTGCCTAGGGAGCCCGACTATTTGTAGAGTTGATACGATGCATATGCTTCCTCTGTAACTGTTACATGCATACATCTGGCATCTGTCTCTGTGTTAAACAGACTTAATTGTCCCCAGTATTACTATGTAAAAAAACCCCTCTAACCTAGATAGTTAATGCAAAACAAATAAATGAAAGGATACATGTGATTTTGTAGAATTATTTTTGTGTTAGTGGCAGGATTTACAAAGAGATATGCACTACAGCAATCAGCAAAATATTTTAGCTTTGCCTTCTGAATGACTTTAAATAGAGACTGTGCTCTTTTCCTAGCATGACATTTGGCACTTTGAACAGCCTCTTAATCAAATGGGGTTGTTTAAGCCGCAATTCCTTTTTCAATTTATTGTCTTTTCTTTTCCTTTTTTTTTCCTTTTTTTTCTTTTTTTTTTTTCCTTTTTTTGATTGTTGGTCCTCCCTCTTTTATCTACATTGTACTTCAGAGCACTTAATCATTAATCAGTTGCTGGACATAGTTGGATGGATTCTGAAGATATGTCTTTTTTTTTTTTTTTCAGAAAATAGTAGGGGACGCTACTTGTTAGTATATTATTCTGCTCACTATTGCGAGCAAAGTCAAGACTCAGGCAAAGCACTTGATTTCAGACTTCAATATATTTTGAAAAGATCAAAGAGCATGTCAAATCCTTTTCTTTGGTTAGGCAGACCACGCAGAACAGTAATACGCTAAAAGATGGAGGTAGCTGCATAGAGCTAATACTAAATTGAAGGCTTTTTGAAGTTTTTTTTAACCTTTGTGTCAATGTCCATCTCACCACATCACATGCATCACCACCACCCCAGCAAAGTAAAAAAAAAAAAACCCAAAAAGCCAAAAACCAACCCCCAAACAAAAAACCACACAAAACCCCCACAATGCTTTTAGTTGAGAAAACATACAAATATGGCTTCTTCTTGTAAAGCAAGATTTTTAAAATGCTGGTGATTTGACATCTGACTTAATTCATGAGAGCAAACATGAGTTATCATAGAATCGCAGAATCACAAGGTTGGAAAAGACCTTTAAGATCATCAAATCCAACCGTTCCCGTCCTATGCTAAACCATATCCCTTAGTACCTCATCTACCCTTTTTTTAAACACATCCAGAGAAAGTGACTCAATCACCTCTCTGGAAAGCCCATTCCAGGCCCTGGCAACTCTTTCAGTAAAAATATTTTTCCTAACATCTAATCTGAGCCTGCCCTGGTGCAGCTTCTTTCCATTTCCCCTTGTCCTATCTCCTGTCACCTGGCTAAAGAGACCATCGCCCACCTCTCTACAACCTCCTTTCAGGTAGTTGTAGGTGGTCATAAGATCTCCCCACAGCCTCCTCTTCTCCAGGCTAAACATCTCCAGCTCCCTCAGCCACTCCTCATATGATTTTCCCTCCGGCCCCTTCACCAGCCTGGTTGCGCTTCTCCGGACTCGCTCGAGGCCCTCAATGTCCTTCTTATGGTGAGGAGCCCAGAACTGGACACAGTATTTGAGGTGTGGCCTCACCAATGCTGAGTACAGGGGCATAATCACCTCCTTAGACCTACTGGCTACACTATTTTTGATACAAGCCAGGATGCTGTTGGCCTTTCTGGCCACCTGGGCAACACTGCTGGCTCATATGCTCAAGGTGCTTCTCTTACTAAGATTTGTTTCTTTGAGCGAGGCTGTAAAGCATGGGCTTTTCATAGAGCAACTGTAAGTCTATTTAGGTTTCAGGGAAAAGCTATTCCTACAGCTGAGGTCTTCCAAAGAGCCTGATTTCCTCCTACTATGTACACTAAATCCTAGTGAGCCAAAAGACAGGCCAGAGCTTTTTCAACCCTCCATCTAAGCTGTTATTTAAGGGAAAGTTCTTGTCAATGAGAAGACTAAAAAAAAACCAAACAACCTTACAGAAACTACTCTCAGACACTGAATATTATTTTCATCAGATGGCTAACAGCAGCTGTAAGAGAGAATAATCTCATTCAAGAAACAGACATAGCCACATAATCTAATTTCTGAAAATTAAAATTAGCCTACAATTCTTATGCTGTCTCTAGAGGCAATGGAGAAGGATGGATTCAGAAAGCCATTCATTAAGTTAGTGATAGGCTTCAAATCTAAAATACTTCCCAGATAGGACTACCTATCTTGGAATCACAGAATCATAGGATATCTCAAATTGAAAGGGGCCCCCTAATAAGAATTGAGTCCAATTCCTACCTAAAACTATACCATCTTCCCTGAATGTGTATGGTGTTGATGTCCTGAAGTTATTCTCCTCTGTGTTAGAGATATATATACCCATAGGTCTGTTTTTTCCTGTTAGCTGTCTTAAGCTTTTCAGCACTCAGCAAATCTCTATTTTGAGTCTAAAGGCCCAATATTCCCTAATTTAATATAGATGGGGTTTAGGTGCGTAACTCAGCATCATGAGTCCTCTTTCCAAGATATGTTCCTAATGCATGTTGTCCACCTATTGGTAGAAAATAATCTTGCAAATTAATATTTTAGTGATTACATCTGCCTATAACTTCTGGAATTGCAACAGAATATTCATTCATTATCTAGTCAGATCTGGATTCCTGGTATTTTTTTTTTCCATTGATCTGTTTTCTTGCAAAAGTAACAAAACTTTTCTTCTTCCCTAACATTGAGCTACCATGCTTATACTTTTTTTTTTACATAATTAAAAGTTATGTAAAGAAGAGCTTATTGGGACATGTTACTCTTCACTGAGGCAAATCGTTGCTGATCCACTCCCTTCTTGTAGCTGCAACTCAGTCTCAAACTAAGTTCTTGTCATAACCATAGCAGGAGTGTTTCTGTTGATATATAGGTACTGCCACCTTTATATAAGCAAAATATTTGACATGGTGTGAAGCAGTTTATTTTTTATTTTATTTTATTTTACTTACAAAAATTGCAAGAGAAATCCAGATCAGTTGATTGACTATATTTTGTCTGTAGAGCAAGTTGGCACATTAAGTATGACCAGGACACCATCCTAGCTCCAGACATGGATGAGAGCCAAGATTCTTCTCTCCAACTCTCCTTTCCAGCAGTACCTTGCTTTTGCAGCCCAGGATCTGTTGGCTCGCAGATCTAGCTGAATCCTAAACACAGCAGAATACTGGATACCTTGCAAAGATGTTAAATTCCAGTTTTCCCTTTCATCTGCAGTTCAAACCTACAGATCTTCTGCAAATATTACTAAAGCATACATTCAGCTTTTTCTTAACTAGAAAAATAAAAGGAAGGGAGCTTCAAGAATCATAGTCCATATTTAGGTACCAGATTTTTCATGTATATCTGCCTGTCCTAAGAGTATAAAATTACTAGGCATAGATTTTGGACTCAACCTTTAAGTTATCTGAGATACCAAAAAGTAAATCCTAGTATGCCACATATCCCCTTTCCAAGGACAAGATAAAATTTAAAAGAGAAGCATATATGGACTTGTCACCAGTCACTGATTCCATTCTCAGAAACAATTATGATCTCAAAATACTTAATTTAAATGTTTAGTAGGATTGACTTCTTCCATTCATTAAGTATGTGGTTTTCAACATAAACCCAAATATTCCTTCTTTAAATAATTTTTCAGTTTAAATTTGGCATTTGTTTATTGATTCAACAATGGTGAATTGGTATTTCTGAGATACAGACTGGGATGATAAATAGGGTTTCCCAAACTGTCAACAACTTTATTCATAAAAAACATCAGTCAGTCTTCTGAAAAACTGACACACTTGTTTAGCAGTTAATTTTTCTTTAAACATAATCAAGTACAAAACCCAATGATGGTAATCCTGCAGCGTACATCTGCAATATCAAATGTTCTTGTGTTATATTACCACATCTGCATTTACCCATTCCAGCCTACTTGTCTACATGACAGATGTATAAGTTGAACTGTAGCTTTATGTTAAAAACTGGCTTCAATATTTTCATCCACAGTTCATTGCAACTGTATAACTTCAAGAAGTGTTTCAGAGCCATATCGGACAGAGTAGTAAGACTAATACTCAAAACATATTAGGGGATAAAACATATCTTTGGATAGATATGTTCAGGTTTAGAGCATACTTTTTCAGTAGATTAAAGCTAAGGCATGTTAAGAAAAGAAATCATCATAAATATATATATATATATGAAAAAGTATATAACTAGCACAGGAAAATTCTTTAATAGGATAACCACTCAATAAAAAAGAAATTACTATATAAGTATAATTTTCAAGTTGGAAAAAAAAATCATATATTAAATCAAAATATTTACATAAAAGATCTTCCATGATGTTTCTTAGGATTAATGATTAATTTATTAGAAATTAAATTGAAATAGAGTGGATTTAAATTAGACATAAGGAAAAAATTCTTCATTGTGAGGATGGTGCAACACTGAAAAAGATTGTCCAGAGAGGTTGTAGATGTCCTCTCCCTGGCAGTGTTCAAGGCCAGGCTAGATGGGGCTTTGGGCAACCTGGTCTAGTGGAGTGTGTCCCTGTGCATGACAAGGAGGTTGGAACTCCATTCCAACAATGAAAACCATTCCATGATTCTACAATTCTACAATTTGTTTGTTAAAAAAAAAAAAAAGAAAAAAAAACCCAAAACTAAAAAAACCCAACTAAATTAATATATTTATTTTGCTTACTGTGAAAATTTCTTTTATAAAACAATCAGCAAATATTATCCTTGAATATAATTGCCTGTTTAATTTCAAACAGGAAATCAAAGTGGAGTAAAAATTCAGAATAAGGCATTTAACACAGTGAGGGGTATGTATATTTCTGAGTCTTTTTCTTTTCTACCTTTGGAGAGGAAAATGCATTATATTCTATAAAGTTTCAGTGTCACAGTTAGCTTGTTCTAACTATGATGACAACGTGCATCTTTGATGACATGGGTGAATATATTTAAAATTCAAGTCTTCCTTCTAGCAAAACTGCAATTCTGTACAGAAGGTCAATGACAAACTGCCTATTAAGGCCACCTGTTTGTAACTAGTAAGCAGCATTTTCTTGTTAGATTTTTTTTTTCTCTCTCTGCTTTGCTATCTGCAGGGACATGCACACTAAATCCTGTTGTTCATCTATTGCCTCTAACATACTTCTTTGTTCATTTCCTAGAGGTAGACGGACAGAACTGGCATTATTGTTAGCATTCTCCAAAGACATAGTCAATGCAGATCTCGTTAATCCCCTCCAACTTATTATTCAGCAATACTTGTCTGCCAATAGGATTTGGGAATCCCAAAAGAAAATGTTTAAAGGGAAGGGTTAAATTCAGCTTGTTTAATGATGTTCTCTGTTCCTGGGATCATTCATCATGTTCATGGAATCTGTTCCATGGAGAGACCTAAGGCTGCCAATTAAATTAAATTAAACTAGATGGACAGCCATCTGAGTGAATGAGATCACTGTCATGATCTGAAGTAACTTTATTAATGGTGAGAAACTATGTTGGTACAGACAGTTCTTTTAATCTCTTCCGAAGACTGATATACTCCTTGCAAAAGTTGCATTTGGGAGGTATCACCTCTAGAGCTAAGCTCCCTAAGAAGCGATCATATTAAGAGAAATCTACTGGGGTACTTGATTTAACATTAAAGTGAATTTATCAGCTACTCCCAACTTTTTGAGAGACTAATTGAATTATCAAAGGCTGCAATGGGGAATGTGAAGCCCTCTGAGAGTAGAGCTGTAATATGAAATCTTTAACTCGTGCCACGTGATTATCTTAAAATGCAGTAACCTGGGTGCTAAAACACACCTGAATTTAAGATGCCTTTTACCTGTCAAAGTCTCTTTCTTCCCACCAAAATTACGGGAAATGTCAAGTGGTTGGGACAGGAAAAGACAAAAAATATTTTAAAACATCTTAATTATTTTGTGTGTTCTCTTTCAGTGTCTTCAGGTGTGCTGGGTGCTCACTTATGTGAGTTGTATAAAATTTGTTTTTCAACTTTTTACACTATATATTTTAATCTTTCACTTTGTATAGCTTTTTAGGAAAAATAAATAATTTCCCTCATTTTCAATGGGATCACACATGGTTAAAATCACACAGAAATGCATCACCTTCCTGAACTGAAGCGTCTAATAGTGACAGTTGCTTACACAGAAAAGCTGCTATCACTGCAGACATTAATTTAATCCATGAAAATTCAACTTTGCACAAAATTTTGCAAGATAATTGTATTTTTTAATTGTGTCTCTTCAATGTTCATATAGGTCTGGAATTGTAGACAAGATTTTTTCAAGAAAGACTGGTGGGTTGGGGGTGGGTGAATCTGGCAAAGTTATGGGACAAAGGCAATTTACTGTATCCCACTGAGACTTTGTCAGAGATCACCTTCATAGACATACATAAACATAAATGCTCACAAGGATATTGTTGAATATATACTAAAGAGACAAAGCTGTCTACCGTACATATATTTCCATATATTTGTTATTAAATAACATACATATATAAAAATCATAAAAGTAATTATGAAAGTAAAAATATTAACAATTATTAAAGTAATTATGGAAGTACAAAAAACCATGTTAAAATTGGAAATTTGAGAGTAAAGCTCACAAGACTTGCATGAAAGGTATAAGACTTGCTTTGACCCTGCAAACCTCCTATGCAGCAATCAAGTTCAGTGACAAGCTGAAGGTGTTCACTGCATGAAGAGGTAAAAAAGAGGTGATTGTGAGTAGTGTGAAGACAGTTCTATATCCATAATGCATTCATCCCAGAGCACAAGAACATCTGTTAAAATACATTCTCTTAACAAGCACCTTTAGACGTACTTGAGTAGAAGCAGGTAAAGAATCACAAATAGAGGATAATTTAACAAAATGCTATAAGGTGTTAGAAAGGACATATATTGTAATCTTATTTTATCTTAGAAATGTATCTTGTCCCATGAATACAGCTGGTGATAACTGTAATTAATAATTATATCAAGAAGCACCTGCTTATCTCAAATGAACAGCAAAATCTTTAGCATTCTCAAAACATTTTTCCCCTTCTCTTATGGAGACCTCCCAGAGGTATGGAGAATGCATTGCTCAGTGAAGTGAACCTGGGAGCAGATCAGGAGAAGCTGAGGAGCTATCAGTTGTCTCTAATTTATTCTGCTTAAAGAATATGAGATAGGAAAGAAAAAGTCAACTCCCCCTGCATTAAATGTATTTGCAAATGAAATGTCTTCCCAGTCTCTCAAGAAAAGATGTCAGATTGCTTGTCCCTGATTTTTGGAGTGTCATTTCACTGACAATTCCGTCTGTCTGTTATTGAAGAAAATTTAAACTTTTTCAAAACTTTGAATAGTTTTGGACTTTCACTGGCTTTCTGTCATCTTTCTGCCACTAATATTCCTGGTCACGAGAGTTTCGTCCTCATTGAGCTTTCCCATAGGGCTGTTAGTCTCCATGTGCTTAATTCGGTTCCCTAGGCTTTTTTTGCACTGTCTAAAAAGATAACATGCTAATATAACAAATAACACAAAGTTTCATGAGCAATGGAACTTCTTAAAGCTTTGTTTTCTGCAAATTTTTGCATTATTGTTGGCTAATATGTCTTGGAAGGCATAGTCTGCTTGAAAGTTTCTCAGTAACTGAGGTACCGACTTTCTTCAGTCAAGAGTCTTTAGTGTCTAGTAATCTGTGGCATCAGTTTTCCACTTATAATGGGCACTTAGGTAGTCTATTACAGCTGTCTACATCCACAAAAATTGTATAAACTTACTTTTGAGGCCCATGTCCTTGGATAGATGCCAATTCATAAGTTACAAGTAATCAGGTAAACAGGCAGACACAGATTGAAATTTCATGGAGGTGTGTTTAAAAAAAAATACCCTAAAAGTTGGGTTTTTTCCATAACTGTTTGTTGGAAGACTGATCTCACTACGCAGTTTTGGGTTTGTTTGCTTGTTTTTTTGGTTGGGTTTTTTGTGTTTGATTGGTTGGTTGTGGTTCTTCTTTTTCTTAGATATTTGGAAGGCACCTAGGAGATCATGAATGCCTCCATAAACTACATATTTGCTATTTTTTTAAAATATCACTTTTTTGGGCACATCAATGTAAAATATGTTTAAATGACTTATTAAGAAGCAGATTAGCATGATTGAAAAGATTCATTAATGTATTGATTCATTAATTGATTCTGACACTGAACTTAGACTCTTCCACTCTTCATGCAGTACTACTTTGTGCCATTTGCACAGACGGTACACATGTTTACACCTCAGGTTCTGACAATTGTGTGCCTCCAAAGAAGGAGTTCATGTACCAGATAGGTGCCTGACCATTATAGGACAGGAAGATCTACCTAAGAGACACAAAGCACACCCTAATGTAGATATTTACAGTTTATCTGAATCCCATTGCTAATTAACTATATGAATGTAAAGTGCAATTGCAATCCAAATATCTATATATAGACGTTGGTTACCATCTTTAGGCAGAAATATGTGAAAATACTTGTTTCCATACCCTAAATACAGTATTATTAGTCTTCTATAACAAGACTCTTTGCACAGAATCTTGGCAGTGATTATGAGCAGAGCTGCAGAACTGTCATCTAATTGGATTCTTTTTGTTTCTGTGTTAGGAAACGACTATTTTGATTAATCAGACTTGCTACAAAAATGTGCTATTTCTTTCACAGTGGTTTTCAAGAAAGCTGT
>VZTU01009390.1:0-22182 GCA_013400835.1 Zapornia atra
TGGTACTGTTGGAGTTAATTGCTAGTTGAACAGCCACTAGAGGCTGTAAATAGTGAGCCTAGTAAACAGAAAGATGGGGAAAATATTTGAGATACCAGAGTAAGTTAGCATTTAAATTCACATTTAATCCATCAGAACGGCTGGAAAACAGCTAAATAAGAACACAATCATTCAAAAGCCCAATCTGACTCAGGTAAAACATTTTTTTCCCCTCAAGTTAGATAGTCAGGCATACATTCTTCATGCTACTTCTCAACTAATATAGTGAACAGAATTTGTCACAGATGTTATCTTCAGGACGTGTATTACTTTACCCCCTTCTGTTACATTAGGGCCAATTTTTCTAGAAATCTCTATTTGAATCAGCCTTTGAAATTATAAGTCTTCCTATCCATTCTATTGTCTCTTTTGTTTGGGGTTTTGGGTTTGGGTTCTTTTTTGCTTGGGTTTTTTTTTTGGGAGGGGGGTTGTTTTGTTTTTCATTTTCTATAAGACATATCTTTCCTAGCACAGTTTTTAGTGGCTTTTTGCAAAAGCATAATTCAACAAATACTAATAAACTAGCTTCCCTTCTGCCTTATTCCATTTGCTTTGTTAGCTTTACACAGAAACCTTTCCTTGAACATTCTGACAGTGTCCTGGTCAATCATATTTCATGGAACAATTAAAATTCTGGACTCCATTCCTTATAATAAAAATTAAAATGCAAGAATGAATGCAAAATATTTAGGTTTTTTAGTCAATACGACATTATTTCTCACATCTAATTCAATTAGGACAACCTGTAAAGTGCCTATGAATTAAATAAGAGCTTATTTATTATACACTGCTAAAGTGGCATTTCATCCAATATTCATAAAGTATTTCCATAATTTATTTATAGCTTTTCAGGTCAACACTACTTACTGCTGATTAAGCAAAATTATTTATTTTCTTGGTCAAAGTTGATAAAAGCCAGTGGACTAAATATGATACTGCAGTATTATACAAGTATAAGCCTTAAATTTTAATTGAAGAAAATTTGGGGTTAGATTTTTTTTCTCCCCTCATTAAATTAAGAGGCTCCTTAACACATTTTAATTAGTTTTAGGCTACATTCTCTAACAAACAAGCCTCATTTACAAAGAACAATGGCATGGAAGCTGATGTGCTAAAACCTTTAATGTGAAGTACTAGTAAGAAGTAGATTGAATGGTGATCTTACTAGGTAAGTCCTCTCACCAGCAAAGTTTTTCAAATTGGTACACAAATTTCTATGATGTTTCAAAGACAGATGATACCAGAATGGACTTTTACTCAATAAAATATTTGGAGGGGGCAGGGGGGTAGAGAATCATCATCCTTATACAGCATTACAGATAATCTAAAAAAGATAACATTCGCTAAGGTCAAGGAGTCGGGCTCATAGTGCTGAGCACCACAAGGCAAATAACCATTCTGGACCACAAAACTGTAGATATTAGTACTTTTATGGCTCCTACCTCGGCAGTAAGGCAGAAAGATTAGTTAAATCCTGTTAAATCTTTTTCAGAATAAATTAATTCAACAATTCCATACTGATACAATATAAAAATTCTCTCGTATAGCAAAAAAATCAATCCAGTCTCTTAATAGCTGATCATACCTCAGCCTCTCACAACTCTTCTTACTACAACCCTTTCACGATATACTAATGTTAAAAGTATTGAATGTGGCATAAGCAAGAATCCTTCAAAGCACAGCCCCTACTCCACATGACAAAGTGACCACAAAAGAACATTGAACCAAAACTTTTAAAAAAAAAAGCTTTTTCTTAATCATCAAGTCAAACAAATAATAGCATCAAGTTTTGCCTGACTTTGTTACTCTCATGTTTCCCTTTCCATCAGCGTAGCAACAAGACAACCACATTCAAGGTTGAAAAGAGACTGAAGTTTTAACTCTATGTATTCTGTGTCCATAGTGAGCTTTGGTTTTTTAAAAAAACTTCAGTGTTCTTCAATGAGATAAATAAAATCTATGTCTGAAAAAAGCAATAGATGAAGGAAGATAAGAACATTAAAAAAAAAAATTAAAAACATTCATCTGCTACCTTGAAGTGCAGAGCAAATAATAATCATGGCCGCAAAGCCAGAAAGGAATATAATCGACAATTCCATAATGAATTATAAACTTAATATCCTATACATAAACCCCAAGGATTAACTATTAGAAACTGTACTGTAATTCAAAGCAACCAGTTTATTTTTCCTGACTTTTTCTGCATTCAAAGAGTTTCAAAGACATGAGTGACCAAAAAGCAGCAGATGCCCTTAAAACAGCTAATATACAACCTCTACTTCAATAGTACAATGCCCAGTTTATTTCTTGTACCCGCAAAAGCATATCTCTAATCTCATCAAGCTCATGAAGCTTCTGAATATGTAATATTCCTTAAGAATACCTTGTTACAAAGTTCAAACTTCACAATCAATCTGATATTAGTAATTGTTAAATGTAAACAGAAACAAAACATTTACAAAATGAAGACCACCGCAAAGGCATACTTACATGCAAGCTTTTCCCATAGTATGGAAAGTACATTAAGTCAATGAAGCCTTCAGGGGGAAAATAATTTATCTCAACCATGCCTTCTTCCTGTGATTGGAGATGGCAACAAAATTAAAAGTTACCATCTGCTTGCATACAAATGAATACCAAATTAGTATTACAACCCAATGAAAAATGCAAGATCACGAAAAAAGGCGACTGAGCTACAAACTCTTAGAATAACTGCTTCCAAAACAGATTTATTTTTGTCCAACAGTTTCATGCTGTGCTCATTTGCTACAGTAAGGATTATTAACAGTAGTATTTACATTAGTAATCTAGACAAGACAGCTTGCCTTCACATTTCCCTTATGAGTCAATAAAAAAAGGGATGGAGGAAGATGATACTCATTGCAAGGAATAATTTAACAACACCTAAAAATCCTGCATTTATAAGCTAAAATCCGAAGTATCCACAAACAGGTCTGTGTATTTTGGTGAAACAACAGCACATCTGTATTTAAGTTAAAGATTAATTTCTGTTTAAAGCCAGGTTTTTAAGTATCTCAAATTTGTAACAATACCACCTCTCACAAAGAACTATAGCACTCTTCCTGCAATGATGCACTATTCCTACCAGGCTACCTAAAAGGAAACCCATGTATAACATGATGATATTATTAGAGTTTGTGTGTGTCATCACCACCTTAGAGGAACAATATGCATGCCTTATTGCTAGACTTTCCCTGTAAAATCCCAAATCTTGCAATTAAGAAGCAACCACTTACAAAGTTGCTGCTAATTTCCAACTAAGGAATCACCCAATCTTTAAGATATACAAAATAGGTATATATGATTGAACTATCCCTAGTATAGCAACACAGAGACACCTCTCCCTACATACAGTATTCCTCAGGATTGTGTATCCTGGCAGGATGTCAAACTACTGCAAGTTCAAACCACTAGGAAATGCCCACATCTAATGTGACTTTCTGTAACAAGGTAAATATATTTCAGGGCAGGTTTAGATTAGGTATTAGAAAAAAATTTTTTACTGAAAGAGTTGTCAGGGCCTGGAACAGGCTGCCCAGGGAGGGGGTTGGGTCGCCTCCCCTGGATGCGTTTTAAAAAAGGGTAGGTGAGGTACTTAGGGATACAATTTAGCTTAGGACAGGAATGGTTGGACTTAATGATCTTTAAAGGTCTTTTCCAACCTTGTGATTTTGTGATATTATCATGATAAAGGAAAATGCCACTAAAACAACCCCCTCAAAATGCCAAATGTATCTTTAGCACATCACTGCTTGTTCAGTGCAATTCCCAAGTTTGAAGTACATCAGTAACTTTCGTTGTTTTTTCTACACTACCATATAAAACAGATGCAACTGTAAAAAGACACACCATAAAGTTCAGAAGACAACTGGAGTAACAGAACTAATCAAACGAGGCACAGAGATCAAAAAATAGTAAAGAATAAATCACAGCTCACAAATACCTTCTCCTCACCTCCTCAAAAGAGCATACAATATGTTGTTTTAGGATATGGTCACATTCTTGTCCCTTTGCAGTATAAATTATTGCAGTTCTTCAATATATGTTTAGTAAGTATTTTGGACCTTGAGATAGCAAATTTATTTACTAAGTAGAAATGTGTTGCTTTTTACCATTACTCTTTTTAAAGCTCATGCAGCTGAAAATACTATTTTTTTTCCAAACATATTCCTGAAATAATGGTTTAAAAAATCAAAATAAAGGAAGATAAATATGTGTAGAGCTTTCTGGAACAGCTAAACACAAAGCATGCATGCAGTCATAAATAGATACGCATTAGGCTATCAGCGCAATAGCAGAGAGGTTCTGCGACATGCAACTGCCTGTCTCACGCAACTGCTGTGGGGTTTGAGTTTCTTTAATAATTAACTAATCCTAATTTATATCCCTACACAATTTAAAAAAAACCCTGCAACACCTAAACCAGCTGCACTTGACAAAGATCTTCAAGAATCAGAATTGGTGAGTGCCACTTCTACGTACTATTTACAGTTTCCAGAAGGAGATGAAGGTAGTCAGCAAATCTAAAAATCAGACCAGTTATCTGGACAGGTAAGACTTCCACCTCACTTACTGGGTCTTTATTAAGACCATGTCTTCGAGAGAAAAATTTTGCAGATGTTAATAAAATGTACAAAGACCCAGGGAAAGAACTTGGACAAGACTGGTTTGTAATCATTTGAGAAGAGGAAATGGCACCATTGCACAAGATAAAGATCAGTATCAATTAATAATAACTGCAAAATGTCTAAGATTTCTGTCACGAAAAGCAACTAACTCAGATGCTGAGTATGCTGACAATAGCGAGGCACGTAGTGCCATTCATACAGCCATTCTTCATTCTTGTAAACTAGAAAGCGAGAGATAATACAAAGTCAAAACGGGTGCTAAACAGCAGAAATACATATCTAGGAATTAAAGTTATTTTCCTGTTCTGTAGTTAAAATATCACACATCAAATCTACCAGTTTTCAGTAAAGGCAGTTTTTATTTGAAAGAATACTGCTACAAGATGTCTAGCACACATAAAATTGAACACTTCTAGCCCAAAATTAAAGATCTAAAATGCTGATCTTCAAACTTCTTGGAAACACAGTCTTTTTTGGTTTCTCCCTTTGTGGAGATCCTCAAGCCTACAGTAGGTCAGTTCCTCCAGGCTGCAGGAAGAAGACCCAGCTATAATCAGTGTCTAACACTGCAAACACTTCCCTAACCCTAATCTACTGCAATTACAGTGATGACAGCTACCACAATGTGGGGGCAAAGAGTGAGCATCCCTAATTATCCCCAACTACCAAGTGTGCTAAATTGGAAATCACCAATCTAAAATTTTCAGAAATCAGGGTTTATTTTCAGAAATACTTGTCACCTAGATTAAATTTTGCAGTACACTCTGAATTCTTTTAATCCACATTTACTGAAAGCAACATAGAAGGAAAAAAGAAAACAAACCGCTAACAAAACCCCATCACAACAGAACACATCAGTTACCTAAAGGCTAGGTCATAAGCCTTAAAGAAGTAAAAATGACCACTAAGCTCCACCTTCTGTTTTAAGCCAGCATTTAGGGAACATTTAAATATAGTGGCAATGTATTATGAGATTATAAATTCATCTGCACAATGCACAAAAGCCTATTGGCTATCCTTCTCCACCCTTCCAGTGTGCACACAAGAAGGTCACAATTCACATCCCTGCATAAACAAGATCCAGAAGAGCCATCCAGGTAAGCATTCACCTCATCTGTTACAAAAGAGGAAGAGACCATTACATAACTTATCTCCTAAAGAGTCAAGGAATTAGAAATGGAATTGAAAACAAGCTGATGTAACAACTAACATAATCCTCCAAGTTTAAAGTAGGAGTTTTGATATGCAAGGGGCATAACAGAAAGAAGTAGTTCTGTAAAAATGAAGAAAGACAACAGGAAAAAATAAAAAAGTTGTTGATGCTGCTTCTCTACTTTGCTGTCTACAGAGAAGTATGAATTGTAACCAATATTTAAGCTTTCCTAAGCAGGTAAATTATGATGAGCTAGGGCAAGAAGAGGCTATTGTAAGATAATACAGATGCATTCAAAGTGGCAAAGCCTGTCAAGTATTTTCCCTGAAGTCAACAAAGAAATAATAAAGGTTGGTAATCTTAAAATGTAAAAACACCACGCTTGTGTAGATCAGAGAAATCCTAACCGAATATGGCAAAAAGCTGTACTTCATATTTAAAGTTAAAGGATGCAAGAAAACACATACCATTACACACAACACTATTTATTTTTAAGTGTCTCAATAGGTAAAATAATACCAAAAAACCCCATCATGATCAACCCAGTTTTTTCTAGGGAAATCAGCTAAGAGAATAAGAAAAAGCATCATCTGTGATTTGCTTAGGATATCTTTTCCATTGTCCCACAAAGCATCCATGTAAGAAAGCTGAAGAAATATGATGATCATCATAAAATTGAATTACAACCAATATTTCATAGGTCACTTAAATATTAGTTCTCAACACCTCACAAGGTATTTCAAGTGGAGAGGAAGATGAGTGTCCTGGACCCTATGCAGTGTTTTCAATAAGGACTCATGAGATGTAAAAGAAAACTTGCTCATTGATGGCACCAAGCTGTAAACAGTTCAAAACACTTCAGAGAACTCAATGCCATTAAAATGATCATGAAGGGCAAAAATAGCAACATGAAATTCAAAGCTCTGAACTTCAAGAAACTATATATACAAATACAGACCAGGAAATAACCAGAAGAAAGGTCTAAATAGTAAAATTATTAAAATAAAGACTAAATGTATTACAAATGGCAAATTCACCTCAAGAAGACATTTTTACTTCCAATGCGATGACAGAGGAGAAAATTCTGTCATTAACAATATGTCAGATAGAGGCAAACTGTCAAGTCTGGGACAAGACATTACAAAAAGTGATATACAAGAGAAGTCAAAGAAGAAATAACACTAGTAGAAGCAGAAGCAATTGAACTTGACTGCTCTATTCTGAAGAAACAAGTAATTCCTCCAACAGAACAACCTTTTTTTTTTTTTTTAAGAACAGACACAAAGAAATCAGTCTCAAATAAGACAAGGCATCACCTTTACTTGCAACAAGACTGTCACGAGATGATCAAAGCTTTCAAAGACTCCACAAAAATCAAGTATTAAAATTTATGGCTACCACAGGAACCTAGGATGAAGGCAGGATCGCTTACAGTATTTGTCTCATTAATTGCTGAAATTTCCTGGCCTACATTGTTATTAGTCACCTAAAGCTAAAAGCCAAGACTCCATCCCTTGCTCAAGCTACTAACTTACCATGGGTGCCACTGCTCCCCAAGCAGTCTAGAAAAAATATGCACAAGTCAAAGGAATTATTACAGTTGCCATAAAGTGTTCTGTGTAAATCCATTGGTACACAATACATATGCATAGATCAGCTGTTACTATAAGTAGTTTATGCTTGATTTGAAGGCAACTTTACTTGAACAGTAGCATTAGTTTCCACACTGTATCTTACCCATCATTTATAAAATTGTCTAAGGTGCACTTGCAGCATGGAGAAAAAAATAAAAATATAGGTTATGAAATGGGAAAAAAAACCAACACAACTCACAATAAATAAACAAACACGTAAATAAAGATAGATAAGACCACAAATTACACGTATGCATTTTCCTCAACTAAAGAAGTACCTCAAATACATCTAAAGATGAAAGAACTACAATAACAACAACAAAGTATTTTAGTAAGGATACTGAGGAAATTAAATACACTAAAACTAAACTAGACATACAGTAAGATGAAAACAAGAAAAAGAAATACAAACTCTAAGAAGAAAGGGAGTGAAATAAATATTCTGACACAGCATCTGATTTCGTTTTTCACCCCAATTACAAGAAAAATTTAACTACACTCTTATTTCTTACATTCAGAACTGACCTTAGGTGTACATTGTATACGTGGTTCCCCTTCAGGCTTTAATCCAATTATCTAAAGGAGAGAAAGTTAAAACATTTATAGACTTCATGCCCCTTTCTGGTTTTACAGATTAAATTTGAACTTTCCTCTCACTTAATATGACAAGAGTTTATACAGAAAGGAAATCTATCTAGTATCATTTTTATACAGAGCACAATTTTTGACTAGGAATAAGATTTAAGCATTGTTAAGTTAAAGCTCAAATAGTAACAGTGGCTACAGAAAGGACTATTTTACATTCAGTAAAATGTATGTTCATACAAAGCAGACATGAAGTAAAACACACCTGCACAGTGGCTTAGAATCTGTTACATATAATAATAACTAAAGAGCACTGTACTTAAAACAGGGTTTTCAGATCTCTTGATATAATAATCAAAGTAATCAAAGCCAATGCTTAGAATATACTTAGAGTTGAGTTTTAGAATGCTCAAAACCCTCACTTCATTTTACTCTTTGGAACACGTGAAATGCTAGACATTTCAGTAAATTACACTACTCTAGAAATGCAAGTATCTTGAGAAGCAAACTGAACATGTATTCCAGTCCTCTTCTACAAGTCATTTTTCACATAGTGATAGTTGGGAGCACTTATACTAAGAATGAAAAAAGAAGTAGGCACTTACTCTGTTCATTTTCACAAGCACACAGGGAGTCCCTTTAGAATAGCCAAAGGTCTTATCTTCCTTTCCAGAGCATTGTCCAAGCTCAGAGAGGTTAAATCGACATGCCTTTTTAACAGCAACATCATTCTGATCAAAAATCCTTCCTGGTGTACAGTTAATGTTTTGGGATTGCTTTGAATCTTCATATGCTATGAAACAGAAATAACTTGTATGCTTTATACCATTGATTTACAAGTAGCTAAAAACTGCAGAAGCCTACATAGACATCTAGTTCCTACTTTTTACTTATCTAGGAGTTCTCCCAAAGGACTATGTCTAAGAGCAATATGTCTCTCATGTCCATCTTAAAGACTTTTTCAAAGCCTACAAAGTGGCACCGTACTTGAATGAAAGAACAAAGAATATTAAGAAAAGAAGTAATTCTGCTCTGCTTTCAAATCACATCAATAATCACATCCTTATTTTCTGTATATAGATTAATTTTAATTTAATTATATGTACTAATCTAATAGTGTATTAAAAAATAAGCAATCAAGTCTTTACCTGGAAACTAAATCAGTTTTCCCTTTGTACGTATTTCTTTTACAAGGGACATATACAAAACAATGTATGACAAATTAGTGATTTTGCCATCCTTCAGGCTTGTCCTGTGTTACCTTTTCTCCATGTAATAAATTCAGTATTTTAAAAATTCTGCCTGTAAACATTGTGTATCAGGTGAAAATTAATAAATTGCAATTAGTTTAATCTTTGTGTGCTTCATTTTTTCAACAGGCAAACACTCAAGTTCATAAGACTAAAGAATTCTTACTCAGTAACCAAGTCATTTAGATGAAGACTAATCAGTTTAGTCTTGATAAACTTTGCCTCCAAATACACGACCTTTGTAATTTTACACTGAATTCCTTTGGCATATGGAATTTCTACGTCTTGTAGTATCTATACAACCATGTCACCAGAACAATGGATACACTAAGACCCCAAACTCTCTATTATATATACTACTATTCTTCATGCTCATGCTCACTGTCTACTACAGGTATTGATACTTACTTTTTTCTGTAAAACTTTAATAACACACATCTAGAATAAGCCTGAACTTGTGCCGGTTTTCATTAGCAATTTGTAACTACAAGCAAAGAAGGAAACTAATGCACTCAACGTTAAGACTCCTGAATTACTTGGACAGTTGTAAGTAACTTACTTACATTCAAGAAATTTTCTAAGTGTAGAAACATATTCTGCATATGACTGGGCATCACTCTTGTTAAAGTAAAATTCCAATGCAGTGTCTGGCTTTGGTGAAATCATAAGTCCTTAAAAAGAAAAAGTGCAAGTGAAGAACTAAACAACTTCTCTTCCCTACACCACTCTAACCTACTCAAAAATCATATCCATAAACTGGAAAACAACTATCTGTAAAGAAACAGTAACATTACACCTATATTCCACAGTACTAGAAGGTAGTTTGTGTTCAAAGTCAGTTATAAAAATCATCATTACATGAATTAATACTTAAATTCAATCCAATGCATAACTGCAATTCACAAACCAAACCCAACCGATTAGGAATAGCAAAATCAGCAATTTAATCACTTTCAATCAAAGAATTGTACTGATTCACTTCCCATATGCAGCAAATTAAACTTAAAAAGTAATTGAAAAAAACACCAAAACCACACCCAGAAAGTCTCCAGTTAAAGCTAAGCTTCAAAGCTTTAGGCAACAGAGTGAAGCTATGATTGTATTAATCACACAAACTCACAAAAACCAGAGTATTTTTAAAAACTTTATAATGCATATATACAGCTTGAAAGATTTCCCAATTGAAACAGACAAACCATGTTAGTTGTTAGTCCTTTCTCCTTCTCCTTAAACAGAAAGTTTAGATGCCATCTGTTTCATGGAGAATACAAGAAATGTTATCAAACCACTGCACACGTGTCATTTGAAGGGGTACGCCTTAGTCATGCTGTGGTAACTACTAATGATCTTGAGCTGCCTCCCAGGCTGCTAGCACCCACCACATGCTGCGGCAGCCTGGGTCCCCCCATCTGCTGCAGCAGGGCCCTATGGCTGGCTTCGTTCAGCTGATGACTGAGGGTACTGGAATAGGAGCAATCTGTAGCCAGGGAGCCAGGACCGGCAGGAGAAACAAGGACACAGATTACCCAACCACTGAAGTCCAGCTTTGAATTGAAGGATGAAAAAGGCAGGCACTGACATGGAGTTGGGGTTTTTGATAGAGGTGAACTGTCATTCTTCCCAGGATATGGGCAAAGAAAGGCAGAAAGTTAAATCTTAGGGAGTTTTTTGTAGCAGGTGAAAGTAAAAGGTACACTCTCTGCTAATACATACAGCTCTGTACCATCAGGAGATGTCACTAACACAGAGACTTAATGTTACTATTACTCATCACAGCTTCAGCAGCAGAAGAAATAGCACAACACCACCAGATATTGCAGAAAAGATTAAATTTGTTTAAAAGAGAGTATATAATTGATTGTTTTATTCACACTACCTTAAGGTAACTCCTATTTAATATAAATCGCTAGTGTGGATAAGAACCCTGCAGTTGTGATTAACAGATGAGTATCCATGCATCTGTCTCTCCAAGTATTGCTGAGAACTGACATTGCTGTTCCACAAAAAAACCCAAAACCCTAACTAACAACACAACCTATTCTTACTGGATTAATTTTCCTCTACAGTTAGAATATGAAAAGGTTTGATCAACACCAAATTTGGCATAATGGAAAAACTGCAATTACAGCAGCAACTAAGCGCATCAGCTTTGGATGCCATGTAGTTTCCTATCCTCTGGCAAAACCAATTAAAACGAGATTCCCAAATGAATAAAATTTAAGCCAGAAAATAAAACTCATTGCCCAAATTTAAGAAATAAAATCAGGCCTTCTTTATACAAAATAACATTTAAGAAGACTATAGTGGCAAGACAGTTATGTTGGTTTGTTAACACATTACTGTAGTTAATCAATCACAGTAAGCTTTTGGAAGGCACACAGAAACTGCAATGAAGCAGCCCCGGTCTATTAAGAATTCACTTACACAAATGATCAAGCCAGAAATTATTACAAATACTTTAAGTTGTGAAATAAAAGTATATACTAGGAATTCATCATAGAGGAACACCTTTTAGATTAAAAAAAACCCCCATATATAATTAGATATAATTTAATATTTTTTCTATCTACCTTTTTGTAGGATTTCAAATAAATAATAAATTCTCCTTTCTACATTAGCAGCAGTTAAATTATTTCCAGGCAAAACACACCTAAATACCTTAATGATTTACAGTCTATATAAACTACAAATACCACTTTTGACTGCAAATTACTTTGCACCATTACAGTCATCATCTGGCCTCCACAGTGAGCTGGGATTCAACAAAATACAATATAATTAGTAAAAGGGATGAAAAATCACTGGAGGGGTTTTACACACTAAAGGTTTTTGGAGAAGTGACTGTTATTATGTACAGAATTATACTGTAAATGAAGGACTTAGATGCCGTTTTTCAAAGTGAGCACGACAAAGTAACTAAGCTAGTCATCAATGAACGAGACAATAATTTGAAGAGATTTATTGCTTCAGGGGAACTTCAAAAATATCCTAAGAGGAAGGGACTGCTCCAGTTCCAGTGGATCACAATCTGCCTAGAGACAATGGTGCAAATTCGACAGAAAAAAGCTATGCGAAGGAGGACTGATGCATAGACTGTGAGTGATGCAGGATTTGGGCTCCTCTAGAGGAACAGAATTAGCATTAGGATCACATCTAGCATTGTAAATGAGATCACATTATCCTACAATTCCAAGAGGGATTTTTAAAAAAAAGGGGATAAATAATCTGGATTTGATTGATGCTATTATATTCCAGTGTACAATGCAAGTCAAATACCAATCAAAAAACAAATCGACTATGAGATTTCAAGTATGTTTAACACAAAAGTAAAACCTTTGACCTACGCCATCCAGGTTTTGTGTGTAGAATTTTTTACATAATTTAAAGTTTTACAGCCAGGAACATGACATGTTTCACTGCAAGTGAAAAATGACAAAGTTAAAGAGAAACATTAAAACAGAAATAAGCACTTTTATTAACTTTTATGGATGAGTAATTAAATACATCATTAATAAAAAAAGTAATTCAGAAACATTATAGACATTAGTTAAAAACTAATTGTGGCTTACATAGTTTTTGAAACAAACACCCCACATTACTTATTTCAAAACAAAGGAAAATTAACCACAAGAAGCATGAGAGAAAAAATGTCCCTCAAGTCCAGTATTAAATCACAGCTACCCCACAGCTCCATCCACCAACAAGATTCTGACTACTGCGGAAGAGATGGGGAGAAATGATCAACTAAGCCATCTTTGTTTCTTTATTTTTTAACTGAGCAGGTCATCATTATTATGATGATTATTTCCAGCATTTACTCCTTTCTTAGCTTGACAACATCAGTATAAATCCTCAAGAATCCCTTAAAAGCAGTGGACAATTTTTAGAGAAGGTCTGAGCACTATATCAAAGCAAATTCTGTTCAGCATCCAGAGACATTTATCGCAATTGGACCAATTGGACTTTCTCACAAAAGATTATTGTATAAACTTAAAAGCTGATGCAGCTGCAAGATGCTGGTTAATTTTTAAAGGGTTTGGAGCTCAAAAAAGGGAAAAATATTTTTTAAAGTAATGTCATATAACTTCCAACAAAATATTAATATTGCATAGCCATTTAGTTTGGTTGTGTTTGAAGTAGAAATTTCATCCCTGAGCCAAGTTATTATAAAATTTGAGATACTCTACCAAATTTTCAGGTGGCCCAATCATTCAATGTGTATAAACAAATCAAATACTTATGCATTCTCCAGAAACAGTAAATAGAAAACACTAATTTCTTTGGTGTAGTTAAAGTATGCAGACGCATTTTTCAAATCTTTCACAGCAAAAATCCTTAATTTTTTCCAATATGAGGATACACCAAAACAGAGCCTGTAATGACAGATTTTTGTGACATACTTAAACTAATCTTAAAAAAAAAAGATTAAAAAGTAAAAAAAACTACCTTATAGTTAATTTTTATTTGTGCAGGAGTTTTTTTCTGTCACAAACAGCTCCTTGAACCAGTCAACAGTGGGACTGGATGGGCATGCACACAAAGAAAGCAGTAGTTCCAGGAAGCAATACACCACTCGGAGTGGCAGCTGCACGTTATATGAACTTAGTTTCATCATAAAACAGGACTCTCTCTTCAGTGGACCCCTATATAATAGGTCAACACCTCCTGGATTCTCCAGACATTCCATGTCAATTGAAAGATATCCAATACTACAGTGAAAACTCTTTGTATCAGAGTCCTTACATGCTTTTGAGCAGACCATCCTACAGTAGAGCTTTCCTGTATTTTCTGCAAAGCATCAAATACTAATCACATGGTGGCCTTCCATCTATGCCAAGAGTACTTGTTTATAGTACCTCTAAAGTAATTTGATTAAATAATAATCCCACTTCCACAACAGCATGTTGTATGGATGTGCAGGTAAAATTGCAGGCTACAGACATGACAGATTCAACTGAAAAGAACTTAGAGAAAAAACAGCAAAAGTCAGCCCATATGCACAAAAAGCTACTGACTAAATTTATGC
The DNA here is from genome assembly GCA_013400835.1 of Zapornia atra. Taxonomy (NCBI): domain Eukaryota; kingdom Metazoa; phylum Chordata; class Aves; order Gruiformes; family Rallidae; genus Zapornia; species Zapornia atra. The sequence goes on from VZTU01009390.1 coordinate 14,337, forward strand.
TGTGAACATGTATAACTCACCCCACACCAAGTGTAACTTCAAAACCCAAAAATGACTGGATGATAATCACAGTTTCCCATCAGCAGTTCATACTTTCAAACTTACTCTCAAATGAAACTTAGCTGTTAAAACACAGAATTGTATGAATAAAATAAAATAAAATAAATACACTGTTACCTGGACTAGAAATCCGGTCACGGTATTTCGGTATATCACTGCTCAGTGTCTGAAGCATAACCCACATTGTGAATGTGAAGAGTGCTGCTAGGAAGCCATAAAATACCAGATAGAATAGTAAGATCAAACCTGTAAAGAAAAAACAAAAATTACTATCTTTTGTTTAGCTAATTCCATCACCTATTTTGAAAATCAAAATTAGCAATAAGCAATACTATGTTTGCTTTTGGTTACCTCCTACCTCCCACAATCCCTTGCCACTCCTAGTTTTAGTTACAAATCAGTATGTCCCCGGCATACATACATACATATGTATCACACAGTGCAGAATAATGAGTGCAAAAAGGTTTTCTTCATACTTTCTGGCTCTCAATACACAAAGGGCATTTTGGCATCTCTAATTTTAACAGAGAAGCATTAAAAACTTTGGGCTACAAAAGAAAGCTGGTAAAGATGACTAAGCAGCCCTTTAGAAAAAGAAGTTTTACTTGTTTAAGAGGGGTATTTTTATAGTTTTCTATCTGGAAAGGAAGAGGTTGTAGGGAATAAAGAACTGAGTGACAAGATGAAGTTATTACACTGGATCCAGAACAGGAAGGAGGTGATCACTGCTTTCACAACGTACTTGGTATCTGAGAGAACTCCAAACAGAGAATTCATTCACATATATGTCCTGTTACAAGAGACTTCGCAAGGTGAAAATGCTTTCCGCTGTGTATTTTTGAAAACAAAACAAGCCTTCTATTCAGACTTATCAAAAGCCTCTGCCTAACAAATCCATCTGCTTTACCAATCTACCTCAGAGACACGGGGCAGTTCCTGGAATTTACCAATTACACAGATACTACAAGCTTCAACTTGACAGTTGCTTAATGAAGAACTCCTCAAAACGTGAGGAAACAGCCTCAAGGAAACAGCCTATTACAACACTGTATCTCTCCATCACTTCGCTGCAACAAATCACTGCATGTTCCTGTTCTCCTCCCCCCCCGCCATTTTTCACCATGCACAGGAATGCACACTGGGCATACAGATCAGGTGTTACCAAAATGACAAGGTAACAGACAGGCCAAAGTTAAAATCTTACTTTAGAGATGAAAGGGAATCAGATCAGCTGCAGAGATTTTCAAAAAACTTTCTGTCCTTTTTCTTCAGAGGTAAGATGCATGCATTGCATTTAAAAATGTCAATTATTTTAATAACTGAATTTTCAAACAAGGCTATTTATTCTTGCATTATTTGGGGTTTTGCCCCTGATGGACCTGTATTAGTGTACCTTTTGAAGCAAAAAATAACCCAGCACACTGTTTGCTACATTTCCTTGCTTTTGCTTTCATAAGTTCTGGGAACATGTATTGATGATTACTACTAGCTTAACTTTTAAAATGTATGTTTACCTATAAAAGATGTTTACCCAACTATAGAGGAAGCATGTATGCTCTATGGATGGAAGACTTACTAAAAGACATTTAAGATTCAGCACAAATTGTTTTATTAATAGAGTATGTAATAGCAACCTAAAAAAAAACCCCAAAAAAACCCCAATAAACAACAAACAGCATGCAATCCTGTTCTAAGACCAAACACTTGAGACAGGGACACAAGCATAGGCATTTTCAAAAAGAATGGGAGCTATATAATTATCAGGGAATTCAGATGCTTCTACAGAGAACCATCTCCAAAACTTTTCTAATTCAAAAGTATAACTGAATGAAGATGCAAATTCAATTTTAATAAAACATTCTAGCTATAACAGTGCTATCAGAAAGCCAAAGAGAGAGTCAAGAAAGGCACATCAAAAACATTATGCAACATTCTACCACTGACATTTGATTATGTGAGAGAATCAAATGCAGTATTTTTCACCCTTCCATAGAAAGGGAAAAATCAAAATAGAAAAGGACTGTACCTCAGTGATGAGTACTGTCCACTAGAACATAACAGAAGGAAGCCTAACCCTGGGTCCTGCCCCAAAAACTACACCTGCACTTTGCACTAAACTATTTTCTAGTAGACTACAACCCCCAGTACTCCATGACTGCTAAAGACGCAAGTACTTGCATTCCTTCTCCTGAAAGACTTCAGCGTACATATATTAAAATAGTAAGGTGGTTCCCAAATCATCTTTACATTAAGGTAAAGTTCTTTCCAGCAACCAGTGAATGTTACTGGGTTTTAGTTTTATCTTAGTTTTCAATTTCACGTGTTAACAAAGTTACTGACTAATGTGGAATAATCTGAAAGTGATCAGCTATTTAAAATACGTTTGGGAACCACTGAGATGCACGATACAACACAGTAACTATAAGTAGCAAAGTACGTGAACACAAGAACAAGCTTACTCTATAATGAACGAGACAGCTAGACATTTATTGTAAACTATTTCTAAGCTTATTTAAAAGCTACTTAGAAGTTCTTAAAGAGCATATAAAAACAAATTGTAAGAATCCTAATCAACAAAAAGTATTATGGAAGTTGCAGCTGCATTTGGCACACCAGCAATCTGCTTTACCTGCCAGCTTACAGTTGCTTCAACTGGATCCAAAACAGAGCAACGATCTTCTGTTTAATACCAAATATAATTTGGGTATCACAAAACCAAACTTCCTTACAAAACCTTTGGTCAGCTCCTGTCTTCATCCCTACAAGTTCATCCCTACATTTTCATCAAGCTGTCTAAAAGATACACTTTCCATCAAGTGACCAAGACATACATCAATCAGTTCAAATGGAACAGAAAAAAGTTTTGACATTTAAGACAAGCACCTTCTGTGGCAATTAGCACAGAAGTGAGAACACCAGAGAAATCTTTTTCATTGATCTATTTCAGAATACAACTGTATTTTAATTTCTAAAAGATAATACTAACTTCAATGGGGAAAAAATAATAAACCCCTGGCCACTTTTTTATTCCTGGCACAACAGAACCACAGCAGTGAACTTCTAAGCAGGCATGGCCCTAAGTATAGTCTTGCTTTGGGCCAAGACCACTACTGCATCTGCAATACTGGACTTGGACCCCGTTTTGAAGCACATGAAGAGCTGATCCAAGTCTGCTGAAGCTCTCCTCCATTGCTGCCTCAGACAAGGCAATGTTGCATACCCACCTACACAGCGTCTATACTCCTGTGGGGAAGGGGGCTGCTGGGGTAGAACTATGCGTTAGCAGTCCCTGTGGAGCCCTCATGTGCACAGAAGGAATGCCAATATTGGGGAAAACAAGAGGAACGCCAATGTCTAAAACACAGCAATCAACCCCACGGTGGAGACTGCAGAATGAACAGTCCCTTACAGCATCCTCCTTCCCTCCAGCAACATCACATCCACTGGGGCTGCAGCAGTAAAATAAGGGTACAATGACTGTTTCTATTCACAGCACTAAAACTGCAGTAGCCTCCCCCAGTCCAGCAAAGCAGATGTGCACACACACACAGAGATTATTTTTAATCTTTATTTTAATATAGCTTCTAAATGTACTGCAGAACACTGACCACTAAACTGCCCTATTTATGCTACTTTGCCAACTTAAGAGAAAAAAACAAATAATAAAACTCCCCTCTGCAACTTCCAACGGCCACAAACTGAGTAAGCTGCTCTTTGTGAGCCTATTAGTATTAATTATCTCAAGCTAATCATGGTGAACAAGCCATAACCTGTCAAAAAGCTCTGCCAAAATAATTTGGCATAACACTGATTTCTTGTCAGGCAACAAGATTTACCCAAGTAACAGTGGAAAGCTATCCTCCACGTTTATGGAGGAACATACAGCTACTACATCTAACATGCAACCCATTTCCATTGTTGCAGAACATTTGTTACACCAAATCCTTAGAGTCCCTCTGTTTTTGACACTAAAACGATAATACAGGGAAAACTGTCAAAACAAAAATTCTGCATTACAATTAACCTAATTGGGGTTTTTGTTTTGGTTGTGTTTTGGTTTTTTTATGGGTCTTTTTTTGTTTGTGAGTTGTTTCTTCAATTGGTTGTTTTGTTGGTTTCTTTCCTTTATGCAGGGCATCACAGTACCAAAACCCTTCCATACCCTAACCATACAGATAAGCTACAGTCATATCCTGAAAACTGTTATTTCTGAAGCAACATGTCAGTGCTATCATTAGTTGGGAGCTCATTCGCGGGAATCAAAACACTTTTACACTATGAAAGCCAGAACTTCTGACTCTAGTGAATGCAAAATATCACATACCTGACCATCATTTCCAAGACAAATACAAGCTTTCCAACCTTTACATGGCAAAAGTGATAAAAAGCATGTCAATCTGGCATAAACCAGACTGGCAGACCTACCTATGTTATACATAGGTAGATATATACAGGTTCCGATATTAACACTCTCAGAACAGGCACAGAAGCAACTATTCAATGTTCCCTGCAACAACGAAAATGAAATGCTGTCTTTACCATTTGTTGGATTATATGCTGCATTGACTTTATCATCTGCATGACCATTCTTCATAGTCTTTAGCTGATGGGATTTAAATAAGACCTAAATAATGTTACTAGTGCCTACCACCACATCTTTCAGTCCACCTGCAGATGGACTTCCTTGTTTTAAACTAAGTTAACTATATAAATTAGATTAGTGCTACCAATGTTTCAAATTTATTCCCTAGACACCTGAGAATTACTGTTTTCCAAAGTGGTGGGATGGCAAGGTGGTAGAGAGGCAGAAAGAGAGAAGGAAGACTTCAGGAAGAAATAAAACTCCAGTCCTGTGTTACAGTTTATTTCCCAATAAGACAGGGTTCCACACGTAACATGGCTAAATGCTTCAAGACACGACAAATCTCCTCAAACGCAACAACTGCAAAGAATCAGTGCTTAATGTCATGATTAAGCATTTACAACACACAAAAAAGTATCCCCCCAAAATACTGAATTTCTATCTACTGCAAGACAATACCATCTCTACTTTGAACACTGTGACACAATTAGCTTTACAGAAAGGCTTACCATGATGAGTGTGACCATAAACTGAGTACTGCTAGACTCTATATTTCCTTTTGGGCACAAATTATTTTTCTGTAACCTTGTGTAAAAAGAGTTTATATAATGTAATATTATGCACACATGTGAGTGTGTAGTGGGCATCCCATTACAATACTTCCATGATCTCACTCTGCTTTTGCTGTAGTTCTAGGCAGGCACAGCACACCTTGCCATGACAGGCAAAGACAGGCACAGATCTTACTTTCACTCACAGAAGGGCACACACGGCAGCCATCTGAGTTCTCCTGTCTTTGCCCTACTCAGTTACACCCTGCGTGGTACCCCAGGATTGACTCTCCTTCCCATCACCTCTGCAAAGCCTATTAGCACCTTTACACTTTCTTTGCTGAGAACACCATCAACTCAGGTAATCAACAGTTTTTTCCAGTTTTTTTTCTGTCTTAAATACAACAAATGATTACACCAGATAATTAAAAATGTAAGGGATTTGATGGGGATGTGTTAGATTTGGACATCAATTTGAGAAAGATTTAAATTGAATTACCCCTCAAAGTCTGCAAATGTAAAGTAAAAAAACTCTCAATTTTTACAGCAAGACTCAGCACAAGGCTTTTACCAAACCGTAAAGGGCAACATACCTCTGTTACATGACACATTAGCATTGCAACTGCTTTCTTTTGTATTTTGTGCAAATCCTGGTGTAGAAATGGCAGATAAATAGGAGCACTCCAATGCCATAGCACTCAGATGCACATAGAATCACTGCCTTACAGTTAAAATTTACATAGGCCCCCAGGACTGCCTCAGACTAGGGCAAAGCATGCACACACAGTGAATAATTATTTAACAGTTTCTCCGTTGCTTCCATCTTGTTTCTGTGAGGAAGCTGTCATAAGATGGGAGAAATATGCATGGAAGAATGAGACCCAACTGAATTCTTATCATGCTGCTCCTGGACACCACAGCCCAGCAGACTGGCAACCAGAGCTCTCCTCTCCTAACCTCCCCACCGTTCAGAAGGGAGACCAGCAATAGAAAAGCAACAATACTCAGTGAGACTGCTCTAATTTCACATCAGTGCTGCAAGGGCAGAAGTGAGACCATACCCTGCTTATTCTGTTGTGCCAGAGTCAATTAGTATTCTGCAACAAAAAAAATTTTAAAATCAGAAAACCACACACCACCCCTCCACACAAAGACAACAATTTACTTAATATACAAAATTAAATTAAATAATCGCAATATTTTAATCAAAAAAAGTCCAGAACAAATACATATTGATGAAAGAATACACTGAAAATGTGTAGTGTTGCTGAACAGCTACCTCTCAATGTTGGCTAAGGAAAAGGTATATAGCACTAACCACATACCAATCACCTAAACCACTTAAGAAAACTTATTAATGGAGTAAAATTATTTAAACTATCTAAGCTTATACATACTTTCTCAATATGGAAAAACATCTTTCATCAAGGGAGCTGACTGTAGAATCTTAATTACCACCTAAGCTGCATCAATTTCAAGTGTTAACTGTTGGCCTTGGACTAGCACAGACTAGTAACATTGTAAGCGGCTTATCCTACTAAATAAGTTTAAACAGAGAAGGTTGTTTCAACTTCCCGTTTTTCAAAAAGTTACAAGCTATTTCTAATGCACCCACAGTCATTGCGCTCGTCAGATTCATGACAGAGACAGATTTCTGCAATCCATACACCCAGTCATCCAGCCCACGCACTTCAGGAAACCTGCCTGTACAGAAAGATCCCTAGACAACAGCATAGTGGAAATTTCCTCTCCTTTGCTATTCAACTGGCAGAGTAGCCCGCAAGCTCTTATTTCCATCTGAATGGAGGAGAATTCACGTCAGAGCTAGGGCCCTCTCTTGACAGACAGGAGACATTGGCACGGCAAAGCAAGTACACCCCATGCACAGCCTGCTTAAGGCTCCTCCTCACTGTTTCAACATTAGCATTCATTGAGATTGTGTCAAGGCCAAGGATGTATTGGCCCGTTCCTTTTATGCCACGCTGAGATTCTTGTTGGTTTTGTAAGCACAACTTTTAAGTATCCCGACTACATCCAAGTTTTGGGAGGAGACACAGCATTTTCTGGTCAGTAAATATGTCCCATGAGGACTGGAGAAACATCCTAATATTAAGCATTTATACAACTGTTTAATATGAGAAAACATACTCAGAAAATCCAAATATTTTTATTGGAAGCAACCAGATTATGATAACATGCTTTCCAGCTCAGAGAAAAGCAATGGGATGACTACCTGAAAGTAGGAAAACAAACGCTGCCTCCACAAGCTTTACTGGAGAACCTTCATTTAAAAGCTTCATTTGAGAAAACTAAGAGGCCCAGAAGTCCTACGTTGTGACAAATTTAGCACGATGACGCACAATGACACAAATGATCGTTCTTATGTAGACTATGTGGAATTGATGCTAATAAACTTTTTGGATTTTTTTTCTTTTTTTCCCCCCTCTCCGACTCGCAGCTGCCATCGACAAGTACAAAGGCAATTCGCGCTCATTCATTCCTGACCTCCTGCGATGCTGGAGAGCGGGGAGGGTCGGGGGCAGGGGGGGGAGCGGTAAGGGGTGGATGGAGAAGGGCGGCTGCACTGATATGCACGCAGGCTGCCATCAACTGGGAGATAGGCGCCGGGCGGAGCCGGCCGCGCACCTCCACG